>FLSR01000822.1:58701-83870 GCA_900092035.1 Leuciscus waleckii | reverse complement strand
ATAGATAGATAGATAGATAGATAGATAGATAGATAGATAGATAGATAGATAGATAGATAGATAGACGTTTATGTCTTATTCTAATTCTATATTCTTGATTATTTAAATCGATCAATACATCATGTCACTTGTCAAGGAGGTTAGCACTGTGTAGAATATAGCCTAGATTTGCGAAGCTTCACACTGTCAGACAAAAGCGCCATCTCTTGGTCATTGTGGAGTCACAGTCACAGAGTGTAAGTGTGTAGACCGTCCGCGGTTTACAGCAATACTGAGCCTATAATAGCACATTGTGCAACACTGAATATTAGTGGTCAGTATAGTTCCACTCTGAACATGAATCACTTGGGTGTTGAATTACGATAAATGTAGCCTATTCTGCTGAAAAAACAGAAACAGACTTTGACGTAAAATGCTGTTCTCGATGAAGCAATAGGCCTACATGTTGCTCCATGAGTGAACTTATCAAAAAGGACATGAGTCTTTATTGTTAGCAGATGACAACACAAAAGGGGACTTTCAGGCACAATATGCAGCTCAAAGAAATTGGCCTGACATTAGAATTCACATTGGGTGAACTATGCAAAATGGGATAAATAGTTTTGGTAAATTTGTTATTTAGCACAAATAAAGGCTTTTATGTATTTGCCACAACCTGTAAACATTTTAAAAACATGTCACTTTTTTTCTACTAGCATGCTCTTTTTCGTTTCCCCAGTATTTGGCGACAAGTGAGGTTCAATCACTCAAACCGTTCGTTCAACAACACAGAATGATTCAATAATGAAACTGCTTCCGAAATTGCATACTCTCTCCATGTCATAATAACTATAAGGCTTGTTCGCTTGAAGCAGTGCTTGCCGTTCGAAATTTTGTCCGACTTGAGACAGCGCTGACTCCATATGACTGTGACATTATGGCATCAAGTACAGCAAGAGTGATTTGAGAGCAGACGGCTGACTCAGCCGGCGCAGCTTCTCAAGAGCGGCTGCACGAGCTCTGATGACGACACAACTGTTCCACGATTGGCCGGATTCACCGCATGACAACAATCACGTGTGTATGTGTTTATTCTGACACCTTCAGTAACACTAATGCTCACAAATCTGTATTTTTATAACAGTAAAAGCTATTTTCATGTTGTCCTGTTTATTGTGTTATATTGTGTCATGTTTATCAAAATAAAACTTCATTGGTATTTAAATAGCATAGGCTTATATGTTGAACTTTATTCTTGTACAAACAGACGCTGTATTGTTAAGCAGTACATCAAGTATTGAATGAAAATGTCTCTGAAACATCTGTGTATTTGACAAATATTGCATTTAATTCACTTCAGCTGTGATAAAATATGCAAACACAGCGCAAGCATCACTTCGGGGAGCAGAAAGTGTCAGAAGTCTCCATTTCTTCTCCTTTCCTTTTGGATTTCGTCTTTTGTCTTTGAATTTTGTCCCCGCAATCACTTTCATTGAGGACTACTATCAAAGACAGGCTCATCAGCATTCTGGTGTCGTCACTACATCAGCCATTTGATCTCAGTGATATGTATTTTCATTGTTTTATGCACTTTTGATGTCGATTGGGTGTAGAACTTTACTCTTTTTCAATTTTGCTCTTTTTCACATACACCAGTGTACATTTTGTCGTAAGCAGGGCTGTATGAATAAAACGGATATGTGTACTCTCGCTAAACTCATCAATTTTTATTATTTTTTTAGAAACACACGGGGCTGCAGTGTTGGGCCACCTTCTTAACAGAATACCCGACCAGTTATTCGCAGCATGGAAAACATAGCATTTATTAAAATTGTTAATGAATACAGAAACAGAGCAAACAAAACAAAAATATTGACTCATTAAAGGTTGGCTCATAAAAAAAAAGATCACATTCATCTAATCTTTCCTAACGATCCGCTAGCTACCCGCCCCATAAGCATGCCGTCAAAAAAACGCGTCTCTGTAGGCAGCCTAGGCTCTGAGATCTGCACACAAAAACAATTGGTTTTACCAACCACTCAAAACCAAAACAAATAGTGTTTCAACCAATCACCGACAGGGGGAGGGTGTTGTGAGGTTTTGAGCCAGCTTCTTCTTCAGCGCCGACTTCGCGTGCAGCCGTGCACGAGCACAAAACCTCACAACACCCACCCCCTGTCGGTGATTGGTTGAAACACTATTTGTTTTGGTTTTGAGTGGTTGGTGAAACCAATTGTTTTTGTGTGAAGATTTCAGAGCCTAGGCTGCCTACAGAGACGCGTTTTTTGACGGCATGCTTATGGGGCGGGCAGCTAGCGGATCATTAGGAAAGATTAGATGAATGTGATCATTTATGTTTGGGCCTGAAATCACTGATACAACCTTTAAGCATGAGGGGTTATCTTCCTGCTGTCAGCCATTTTGGCACATAAATGTAGCACACTTGAAGGGGATAACAAGCATGTGATTTGGTTGGGTTCTTTTATTCAGCCAGCACCATTTGGCACAGCTCCGTAATACACAGTACAACACAATACTATACACTGATAGTCTTATAAAACATTGCGTGTCCCCTACTCCGGGGTTTCTCCTCCTGGCTTACTGCCACCCACTGGAAACCCATCACTTACAGTAGCTGTAAGTATACTACAAATATACATGCGTGTACTGAATAATTAAACAACAATTATTAATAACAGAAATGACAAAAAAAGAATAAATATTTGTCTTTTAATTCAAAATTAGATTCTTCTATCAATAATACAGTATATTCCCACATAAAGGAAATGTTTGTCTTAAAGCTACAATATGTAGGCTAATTTTTTTCACCGCTAGGGGTCGCTAACCTCTTACAACAACAAAGGCATAGGTTGATGACGCAGTGATAAGAGGAATGATGGGACTTGCTGTCATGCTGATGGATCTATATGGATGAGTGAAATCATTCATGTTTTTTAACATGACTGTGGTATGAAGCAGGGTGCGATTGTAATGAGAGACAGATATCAGTGCCACACGCGAGTCCCGCGGATATAAAGGAATAAGGACATTTTATTATACTGAACTACCCGCAAGTGCTGAATTACTACTCACACAGGTCAGTTTATTTGACGAATTAAACTTGTGAGGTAACGCAGCGCTGTTTCACTTGGTCTAACGTACACTATCAAACTAAACAGCATTTGAGTGTATTGAAAGTTATGATGTTATTCCATGTGTTAGTTTGTTTGGTATATGAGACTAGCAGTAAGCTAGATCAACATTAGAATAACATACTGATCATATTCTAACATTTCATCATGTTGAGCTATATAACATTGATTTGTTTTATGTACATTTGCTCACCTGTCTAATAAAGTACATGCTGGAGCGGCGTCTTTGTCAAGTCCAAGTTAGTCGCGGACGTGGAGCTCTCGGCATCTCGAAAACGCCACGCTGAAATTAATCCTCGTTTTAGTTCTCCCTTTGTCCCAAAGTCTGCTTGCCATGGTCCATAATGTTTGAAAGAAACAACAACAGCGTGCCACTAGACGTTACGCACTATGCAGTTGTCCACATCTGTCGCCATGGTTACTATGGCAGTACAAGCGGAATCCAGGGATAACGCGGATATTACGTCACTGACAGGCGACAAGTGAACAGGGACGGCCACTTTTTAAACTTGTGAATTTCTCTGAATTTACAAATTCTTGGAAACATTTAGGATAATGGAAGTACACAATTGAAAGAAATATATAACACTGTGCAAATATTTTTTGGATATTTTGCTAAAAAAAAATCTTACATATTGTACCTTTAAAACATTATTGTTAAAATGTAGATTTTGTGTGCGCGTTATCGTGCCCTCATCCCCTTTTTGCAGCTCTCTCTCAAAGTGAGCTTTATGTCTTTCTCTGAGGTATCGAACGATGATGCTCGAATCATTTGTCCTTTTGCAAAGGTTTGCAAAACTATGCTAGCTTTTTGCAGGGTTCAATAGCTAGCTAAGATTGAATTAGCTAGTTAAGCGTTTCACGTAAAAGTGTGCTTATCCTTCTGCAAGGGTATTGTTCAATGTGGTTTCTCAATTTTCGTATTTTTTTGGTGTATTTTGAATATTTCTTTTACTTATCTGTCATGCTGATCTGGGGTGCGTTCTCCGATAACGTTGTCTCTTAGCGCGCTACGAAGACTCAAAAGGTACACCTTAACTACAGGTATACCTTTCCTACGTGTGTTCTCCGAACTATACCTTAGGATGTTGCTTAAGGTAAACCTTCTTAAGTTCGACCTTAGCAGGTGCTGTCCATGGTGGAGGCGCTGAATAGGTTGATATCGATGCCTCGATGATCGATTGTGTGCTCTTTCCTTCACAGCGGTATAGGTAAAGTATTGAGAAAACAATGTTCTTTATAAAGAAGCGTTTTAGAAATAGTACAAACTGCATTTATCGGGGCTCATTGAAATATGTACATGCAGAAATAAATATGAGTATGTGTTTATAATTTAGCAAGTGTGCAATCCCAAACCCTCACGGCCATAAGTGTGTTAATGTTCTCCACAACGTATGCGGATTATCCACCAGCCATGTAGTTGACATACACTAACTGGCTCCGCGGACGGCGCCGTCTTTGATTTAAAACAAGTACTCGCTGTCTCGCTGCCATAGCTATAAAGTTTGTGTAAACTCATCTTTCTTTATATAGACTCCTAAGCCTTTTCTGTCAAATGGTTCGCCAGCTGATGTGCCTTAGGATATCAGCAGGATAAGGTATAGCTAAGAGCGCTCCAGACCAACCTTACGAACGTATGACTTACAGAAGGTATACTAACTAAGAAGGTTTCGGAAACCACGTATTAACGATAAGGTACTTCTTAAGGTACAACTTAAGAACGACGTAGCGTTAAGGTAGTTTCGGAGAATGCACCCCTGGTTAATTTTCCTTTGGGAGTTTTCTCTGCGATTTCAGACAGTTAGGTGGAGTTCTGTCGGCAGAGTTCTATCAAGCGGTGTATGGGAGTCACGCCCCCAGAATATAGAATTTATCGGTACTTGTGCTCTTTCTGAGTCTTACTGTTAGAACCTAAAATACTACCTTCTATTAATTTACCATTCATTTACCAACTATTCATTTCGAACGTGGGGTGTCAGCCTCCTCTGTTAAGGTGCTGTGTACATGGTCATCCTTAGGATTCGAGTTCCATGCAAGATCTGACTCTAAAACTAACTCAAATGCTCAGCAGGCACTTTCAAGTAATAATCAAGGGGTTTATTTTCGCTAGCTACTGGTGGTGGATTTATTCGCTTTTATACTATATCTTTGACTTCTGTCTTCACAAATACTTTTCTTCTTGTAACCGGCCTATCGTGGCTTTAATGGCTTTTTTATTTCACGGCCGATTGCAGCCTTTTCATTATCTTTGCCTATCAGGGCCCACTGCATAGCACAGCCTATCGGGGCCCTTCGCATAGCATGGCCTATCGTCGGAATCAGGTAAGACTGACTATTGGCGCTTTTCCAATGCATGGTACGGCTCGGTGCGGTTCGGCTCTGCGCGGCACGGTTCGGCTCGCTTCGCTTTTCCATTGCGTGGTACGGCTTGGCACGGCTCGGTTTGCTTTAGCTCGGTTTGCTTTTCAACTGCAGTTAGTACCGCTTCAAAGTGGGTGGGATTATAGACTGATTGTTATAGTTGCGCCGCCTCTACTGCCATGACATCATTGTAAACGTGCCACATTTCAAATGCACAACACACAAGAACAATGGAGCCTATCGAGGGGATGGGTTCTTGATTCTCGGCATGTGGATGTTTTTAACTGCAAGACAGAGAAAGGGGTTTCAAATGAGGCTATGGCAGCAAAACAAAATACTGCAAAAAAACAACAAAAGAGTCTCGGAACTCTCACAACAAAGCGGAGACGACGACATCACTCGGTTTGCCAGACGGCGCGCTAGGGTAAGCTAATCTTGCATTTAGCAATGTGTTTAGGGTCTCAATCGTTATATCACTGTCACAAAGCATATAATGAATTTAGCTGCCAGTATTATGTATTAAAATGTGTATCATATTTTGCAAAGTCGCCGCCACAGACCATTTGTTTGTATATTTAACAGAGCTTCTGAGTGGTGGGATGTGATTGTTACCGGTTTTCAAACACTCAGTGGCTGGAGAACTTTAGAATGTCTGAAGAAACGTTTATCCACTTGTGCAAAAAACTGCGTCCAGCGATGGAGAGACGGGACACCTACCTCTAAAGAAGAGAGTAGCCATTGCACTGTGGAAGCTTGCAACCGGGCTCTGAGTACAGAAGTGTTGTACATCTTTTTGGAGCAAGCATTTCAACTGTGTGTCGGTGTGTTCAGGAGTTCTGTGCTGCAGCAGAGACGTTGTTGGTACCAGAACAAATTTGTTTTCCATATCAGGAGAGGTTTAAAGAAATGGCTGTCTACGTTGAGAACAGGTGGGGACTCCCACAGTGTATCGGTGAGGGCAATGGGCAAATACCCATAATACCACCACAGGACTATCACTGTGGCTATTTAAACCGTAAAGGCTGGCACTCCATCATCCTTCAAGGTATAGTGGATGGAAAGGGACTTTTCTGGAATGTTTTCACAGGACTGCCTGGAAGCCTGCATGATGAAAATATATAAAGAAAATATAAATAAGACATAAATATATATAAACACAAATTTAAAAGTAAAAAATGTACACTAAGCAAACTTTAAAAGATGTGCAAACGTATGTAGTATAAAAAAAATTCACAGAAAATAAAAGTACAAAAATAATTATTTCCATAAAGTAGGACTAGGCAGGTTTCTAGTCGGGCAGAGAGTTCTGTTCTTGCCGGCCACTCATCGCCTGAACAAGCTCCCCTTGACGTGAGGAAGGCTTGATTGAATGCAGCCGTTTGTGCATTTTCCTCCGTCCTTAAGGCCGCTTCCTGCTTCCTCGCTTGCCAGGCCTCATCGATTCCCATCTGCAAATGACGCTCCCTCTGCTCCCTTCAGCCACCTGCATTTCTCTTAAAACAGCAAGATGCTCCTGATGGTGCATGCTCCGTTTCCTCTTTCCTGGACACAAAGGAAGAAAAGTTATAATTGTGATTTTGTTTTTTGTTTTTTTTTCCTAAAGGTTTCTACTAAAATGAAAAGAATTGAGAATAAAAATAAAGCTAACGGAATCACATCATCAATTCATTTATGAAAGAACTGTACATTAACATCCCTTAAATGATCTACAGTGTGAACTAATCACAAAGTTACAGTAGCTAATGTATTTATTGTGAGCAACAGGATATATCCTATTTTATTGCAGGCATTCAAATCGACATGATAAAAGCATTAGGTAAGCTTAGAGATATATGATTTGTAACAGTGAGTTGTTTTAGTCATATTTCATACCTGGTACCACACGCTCTGGTGTCCTGCTGGTGCTGGAGGTTGCTGGTGTAGGCGGTCGTGCTGGTGGTGACGATGCTGTCAACAGTTGGGAAGTTGAAGCATCACTGCATGGAGAAAGTAGATAATGCATCTGAAACAAAAAGTGTGTACACTGTAAAACATTTCAAGTCTGTTAAACTTAGAAACGAAAGTTCACCTGCTGCCTTAAAAACATGAGTTAACTCAAATATATTCTTTGTTTCAACTCAAAACGTTGTGTTTTACAAGTTATCTGGCTAATGAACATTCGTTGTTTCAACTTGATTTTCCAAGTTAAGACAACTTACTAGGTTACATTATTGAAAACTCATAATCAACATAAATCGTCTGCTTAAAAATATTTTTATTGTAAAAAGTTCAATGTTGCATAAACTTAACATTGGTTTATGATACAATTCATGTTAGGAAAACAGATTCTAAGTAAGAGATTATTATTAAACAGTTTCATTATTTACCTAGAATTTTACAACTATTTCATCTTTCACATACTTTCTAAAGTGTCTTTGTTGTAAATGACAACACCAGCAGTGGTTTTACATTTAAAAACACTTTTAAAATCAGCTAAACTTAGAAATGCCAAAACGCTTTAAGAACAATTCCATGTTGTTTTTAGCCTTGCAGAGCAACTGTGTTGATAAAAATTTAAAGAACAGAATGCAAAGTAACAATAACTGTCCCCTAAGCAAAAGCTTCAAAAATTCTCAAAATGAACAACCTTGTAATAAAAACACATCTAAACATTTATTCTACTGATATTTTTCACCAGTACTTGGGTTTCACTTGAAATGGTCGGTAATATCAATTTTGAACAGTGTCAAGTAACTGAAGTGTCCTCCAAAGACTGCAAATGTAACAACATGTTCCTTCCGATATATGGTTTGAGACCAGTCTATAAATTATATCTCAGAAGTTTGTTTCGAAGTCCGTGTATCTTGGCAGAACAGTGGTCAGTTTTAATCTTCATGATCACTTTCTGCAGGAATTCGAAGGAGTACCTACCTCATGCTGCGGGGATATTCAAGGTTAAGGCAGTAGATTGTGCCCATTAACAGAGCAAAGCCAGTGGGTATGTCTCTGAGATTATGGAGAATAATTGTCTCCTCTACCACCACAGCCACGTTGGAGACAGCAAGAGGAAATGCATCATTCAGGACACCTTCATGTCCAATCAGTAGTCCAACATGCATTCCCTTCATAATGACATCCAGGGTTTCACCATGAACCTAAAACAAATGGACAGTATCAATCCTAATTTAAAAGGCATGTAATAGATTTGGTCTATAAAATGATAGAAATGATCCAATGAAAGAATGACAATTGCACTAAGCCATATCATTGTTAGGGGTTAACAGTTTAGGACCCAAGGACCAGATGTTTGAAAGAAGACCCGGAGTCAGAATTATAAAAATTTAAGAAAAGTTTTACTGAAGATAGTGTGCAGTTTCATCAGCAGAAGTCAGCTTCACTCACACAGAGTTCGTAGGCCGCCCTACTTACAAAGATCACAGCAGTTATACCATTTCCAAGGTCTAAACTACGTCAATGCTTACAGGTTGAATGATTCTCATTGGCTAAGAAATAGATACACATAGTAATTTTCCACACATATACAGATAGACTGAAGCATATCTCCATAGATTATGCGGCTGACAATCGGACCCTGAAGTCAGGCACGACGTGACCTTCCTGGTTGCAGATTTGGGTTGCTGGGTGCCAGCATGTGCCAGAACAACAACTCATTCAATCTCCAATAATGCCAGTGGTTCGTTAACCTGTAACCAAGAAGACTAACACACACACCGACACACAGCTTTTCCGGGTACTGGTGGAACGGTGGTTCCCACGACAGTTACATTCAGATCAGGGAAGGTGCTTTGGGAGCCGCTTGATTCAGGAACTTTGTCAAATTTATGGAACTACCAAGACTCATACTACACCATATCGGCCACAGGGGAATGGTCAGTGTGAGCGGTTCAATAGAACCATGCACGATTTGCTGCACACCCTTCCTGCTGATAAAAAACACGATTGGCCATCCCATTTGTCTCAGGTGGTTTTTGCATATAATACCACAGAGCACCAGTCTACAGGCTATTGTCCTTATGTCTTGATGTTTGGACAAGAAACATCTACACATTTACCTGTAGATGTTATGTTAGGATTGGATGACTATGGTCAAACGAATTGTGATTGGATGGCTGACCATCGAGATAATCTGGAAATGATTTTTAACTGTGCCCGAGCTCGTCTCCAAAAGGCTGCAGCTCAGCGTGCCCGTGCAAATGATGCTAAGGAAGTTACAGGAAGGCCAGCTGGTAAATCAGAGAGCTCACGGTCACAAAGGTAGAAGTAAAATCCAGGATGCCTGGGATCCAACCACGTACAGAATTGTCCGATGCCCTGAAGGTCAAGGGTCCGTATATTCATTGTTCCAGTCGGTGGTGGTAAAGTGAAACACATCCACCGTAGTGAGCTGCGACCAGTATATGTCCCATAGATGGTCAAGCAGAGTATCTGGGATTACCCCCTTTGAACAAAGATTATGAAGATTTTGGAGGGGTCATGGTGTCAGGTGAATTGCCTGGTGTAATTGAGGAGGATGAATGCAATATGCCCCCTTTAGCAGTGGCCTTGATCGTGAGTTGATCTCAGAGCCGTATCAAGATGAACCGCCTTCGCAGCTAGAGGTGGGCCCATTGAGACGGACAGCACGGTCCACAGCGGGACAGCATACAAATCCATATCACCTTCCTCAGTCGGCAGTGTGTAGAGAAGTCCAGCCAAATGGTCATGCCTCTCTCCCTATGACAGAGCTCTCCAAGGGTAAAAATACCCTGTTTTTTCGACCTTGGTCATAAAAATCCGATCGACGGGATGTCGATTTAAATTAAGCGGGGTGTATTGTAATGGGGTAGAAGGTGAAGGACTACAAATTAGATGGACTACAAATCCCATGAGTTAAGACGCTATAAAGGGAAACCAAACTGTTTAGACTTTCTCTTTGTTGTACCATGTGTCAAGCAGGAAAAGCTGTTTGGTGTCTTTCAAGGCTGTGTAATAGCAGATGAAAAACCAAGTTGATTAATGAGCAGCATAGAACTGAATTGGGAAGGTAAGGGTTGTGATTTATGGGGACTATAGTGAGTTTGTCTAGTTTTAACATGTTTGTATTTGTTTTCTGTTTTAGTGTTCTTATGGGAATGGTGTTGATTGGTGTCACATGCCTGTCCTGTCTTGTGCTGCACATGGGTGTTTTGTTATTTTGGGCCATGTGCTCGTGTCTATTGTCTAGCCCCTCCCATCTTGTTATCTGATTATTGGTTAATTTGTCCCACCTGTCTGTCTCGTTACCCTCCTTTGTTTGTTCCCCTATTTAGCCTCCTTGTGTTTGTAGTCTTGTGCTGGGAAGGGCATTCGGCTTCCGTTTTGAATGCAACGATTGGGGAAGCTGTTGGGCTGGAGTTGGACAGGCCTGCATTGACTTCCTGGCGGGGTTGCCACGTGGGACTGGAGGAAGACGGAGTAGGAAATGATGGAGGTAGAGGGTGCGGGTGTGAGTGGAAATAAGCGGAAGAAAAAGAAATCATCGGAAATATCAGATGATTATTCTGAGGTAAAAGATAGGGAAAAAGTAAAAGAGTTTAATGTGTTTATCACACTGGTGCAGGAGGGAGTGAATTTTGATGGATGGAGTCCAATACAACTTTCGAAAGCTATACATAAGGAAATAGGGGATGTAAATAGTGTGAAAAAATTAAGGAATGGATCATTATTGGTAAAGTGTAAGGATGAGGTGCAACAAAAGAAGGCAGTAAGGGCAAATGCATTAAATGGACAGAAAGTAAAAGGGGAGAAAGTTCAAAGTCGAATCAGAGGAGTAATAACAGGAATCCCTGAGAAGGAATCAATGAAAGGAATGTGTACTAATATAAAGAATGTAAAGGTGAGTGAGGCAAAAAGATTAAAAACAAAAAGAGATGGTGTAGTATGTGATAGTCTCTCAGTACTGCTTACCTTTGAAGAAGAAAGACTTCCAGAGAAAGTCTTTATAGGGTACATGAGCTACGATGTTAGGATGTACATACCACCCCCTTTGAGGTGTTTCAACTGCCAACGATATGGGCATGTGGCAGCAGCATGTAAAGGAAAAATAAGATGCAGTAAATGTGGCGGTGAACATAAATATGATGAATGTGAGGAAGGGGCAAGGAAAAAGTCTTGCAATTGTGGTGGAGAGCACAGTGCTGCATATGGTGGGTGTGAAGTGTACAAGCGAATGCAAGAAGTTCAGAAGGTTAAAGTGAATCAGGAAATCATGTATGCTGAAGCAGCCAGAAGAGTACCAAAGATGCCACAAAATGCAGTGAACAAGAGTAAAGACAATGATGGATGTGTAAAGTGTAACAGGATTCAGGAAGAAACATTGATAGTGAGCAAAATAGGCTTTGTGCTTTTCATGGCAGAAATATTAACTGCACAGCCCAGACGACTAGCAGGACTGAAAGGATTAAGATTATAGTAAAAACTGCTGAGAAGTATTGGATGTAAAAGGGTTACAGTGGGAAAATATTAGAGAAACCCTTGAGGAAACTCAACAATCACAGTCATGGGTTGGATCCTCTTAATGGTGTTAATAATACTCCAATGGAATGCCAGGAGCTTAATTGCGAATGGCCAGGAGTTTAAGAAGTATGTGGAAGATGTTAAGGAAAAACCCAATATTATATGTGTCCAAGAAACGTGGTTAATTCCCAGGCTAGATTTTATCATAAAAGGGTATAATGCAGTAAGAAGGGATAGAGAGAATGGGAAAGGTGGAGGGATCATGACTTTTATACAGAAAGGGCTGCAGTACAAGGACATTAAGAAAGGAGAGGAATTGGAATATGTCACTGTGGAAGTGTGGGCAAAAGAGGGTAATATTAAAATTATAAATTTTTATAACCCATGTAATCAGTTAAAAAGCAGCCAGCTTGAGGAAATTTGGAAAGATGTGGGGGGCAGAGTTATTTGGTGTGGGGATTTTAATGCACATAGCACTTTATGGGGAGATAAAGATGATGTAAATGGGAATGTGTTGGAAGAATTTATAGAAGAGAAGGAACTAGTATGTCTTAATGATGGAACTTGGACAAGGATAGATGTATCTAGGGGAAAAGAGTCAGCAATAGATTTAACCTTGGGCACGAGAAATGTGGCAGACAAATGTGAATGGGAGGTGTTAAGAGGAAATACAGTGGGTAGTGATCACTACCCTATAAAGGTACACATAGGTGTGGAGATGGAGAAAGAGAAAGAAGTGAAAGTAGAGAAGTGGTTTGTGGAGAAAGCTGATTGGAATAAGTTTGAAGAGCTAAGTGAGGAATGGCTATCATGTGTTGATGGTAGTGAAAGTATTGAAGTGTTAACTAGAGAAATAAGGTCAAGCATTATAGCAGCAGCGGATGCCACTATCCCAAAATCCAAACCTAAACGCTTGAATAAAATATGCCATGGTGGTCAAGAGAGTGCAAGGAAGCTGTTAAAGAAAGAAATAAGGCATTTAGATTACTTAAGAGGACCACAATTTCCAACATTTGATAGAATACAAGAGAACGCAAGCAATGGTAAGACAAAATGTCAGGAAAGCAAAAAGGGAGTACTGGAGGACGTTTTGTGACTCTTTAGGACGTACTACTCCAATAGAGAAGGTTTGGGGGATGATTAGGAAAATGAAAGGAAAAGGTAGGGAATATGGATATCCTGTGATAATTGATGGAGATGACAGTATAACTTCTAGTAAGGAGAAAGCAGAAGTTATAGGAAAAACACTAACTAAAGTACACAGTTCAGAAAACCTTAGTTATGAAGAGAGAAAAGGGAGAGAAGAAACTGTGTCTAAATATCAAAGGGTGTTTGAGAATGGGAATGGGGAAAATGATAGTTTGAATGAGAAATTCACAAAAGGAGAATTGAATAGAGCACTGAAGAAGTTAGGAAAGTCAGCTCCAGGAAAAGACACTATATGCTACTCAATGTTAGAGAATCTGAGTGATAGTGGTAAGGATGTCCTGTTGAAGTTGTATAATAAGATATGGATGGAGGGAGTTATCCCTAAAGAGTGGAAGGAATCTATCATTGTACCAATTAAGAAGCCAGGGAAAGACCCTCATAGTCCAAGCAGTTATAGACCTATAGCATTGACATCGCAGATCGGTAAGACAATGGAGAAAATGATAAATGATAGACTGATGTATTGGGTGGAGTCAAAAGGATTGTTGCAATGTTACCAGAGTGGCTTTAGAAGGGGAAGGGGTACTATGGATCCAGTGGTATGCCTGGAGGAAGCCATTAGAAAGGCTCAAGTGAATAAAGAGACTGTAGTGGCAGTGTTTTTTGACATAGAGAAAGCCTATGACATGATGTGGACAGAAGGACTATTAATTAAATTAAATCAGATGGGAGTTAGGGGACGGATGTATCAGTGGGTCAGAGACTTCTTATCTGAAAGAACAGTGAGAGTTAAAATTATGGGGAAATAAGTGAGCCCCCGATTTATGGCTGCCCTTAGTGCTGCCATTTGTTCATCACTCAGTACATCGCCATCTCGGAACAGTGACACCATGGTGTGGCTCATCAGGCAGGCCACTGTCCTCCCAGTCCAAATGTGGTAGGTACAATCCCTGAAAAGACATGGAAAGTGTTTATGTAGAGCAGTGGTTCTCAAACATTTTTTACATCAAGGACCCGGACCACATTTGATAACATTTTTAAACAAACTCCAGAAATACACAATATTTATTTCTGAGACTGAATAACATTACTTTCTTTGTCAATGTATGTTCAAATTAATGTCAATGGGATGCATTTTTGGTGAAATTTATAAAGAAATTTGTGGAAAAATAGTCTATTTCTAGAAAAAATCGGAATTAAAAAGTTGTGTATATATATATAACAACCAAGTATTACATACATGATACAATTTCCACACCTTGATGGAGGGGGAGACACATTTGTCACTGAAGACTCTGGTAATGACTCTTCTGCTGTAAAAAAAACAATTTATTTTATATAGAGCTGCAGGTATAAATAAACATTGAAAAAGTTTAATATCATTCAAATGTTTACTGAATAAATCCGGAGATCTTGTCATTTGTCGTTCTGTGGATGAGAGAGAGAAATATATTGCTTTAAATATATTTTGAATGATACCTTATATGTTAAATAAATAAATAAATTGTGGAGAGTATTATATTATGCAAACCTTTGTCTTGTGGGAATGTTTGGGGAAATGGCTGATCTAAAAACACAACAGAAATGTGAAAAGACATGTTAGCCGGCGGCTTTGAGTTTTCAGAGTTTTAGAAAACTAAATAAAGCGGATGAGTGAATAACATGTATTATTAGTGACTTACATTTGGGTGGACCATTTTTTGTAATTTTTTTTCCCTTAATTAGGATAAATCTGCCCTCATCTAAAATATATAGAAAAAAATATGAAAGATAAAAGTTAGTAGCAAAATGCATGTTTTATGTATAAAAAAAGTATGTATAAAAATACAGTAATTGACAATTTTGCTCTTCAGCGGACTTGGTATTTAAATATGTTGTATATTTTTAACAGTTCAGTTTAATTACTTTTTAATCACAGTTTTAATCACTTTGATACTAAAGTGAAGTTGCAGCCCTCAACTGATGTTGATGTTGTCATGTTGTGTTTTGGCCTGAAGCGCCACCCTCCACCTATCTACTAATCACGAAGTCAGTAGTGTTTCGGCATACACCGCTCTACAGTAATTTGAAAGTGATTGCAGTACCAGTTTTGGCCACAATCTTACATACGGTTCCTTTAAAGTTAATACCATAAAACGCATGTGGAGAACTAGCTGAATAGTTGTAATACTGAACTGAACGGAGAAATGGGCTTAGGCCTGTCATGATATATTGTCCTAGAAATAATTGTGATAAACGATATTACTGTCATTTTAAGACGTTTTATGCAACTGAATATAAGTCAAGTTTATTTGTATAGCGCTTTTCACAATACAGATTGTATCAAAGCATCTTCACAGTATTAAATTAAAATAATACAACAAAGTTTGTTTCAAGAGGAATTTATTGATTGATAAAATTCAATTAAATATCCCCAAAATATCCCCAACTGAGCAAGCCAAAGACCTGTTTTAATCCTGTTTTACCTGTTCTTAGCCAAAAAATTATAATACGGAACCGTTTCATTTTGTTTGTCAGGCATGGCACTTTTTTGAGCCAGCTGCCGTGTGTTCAGCAATGTCCAGTAACAGAATATTCCCTGTAAAAAAAGAAAAAAAAATGCTTTTTTTGTTTTGTTTGTATTTTATTAATCTTATTTTAATATCGTAAGTTAATGTTACTTTAAACTAATACTTAGATTGTGTAGAAATTTAAAATGTTGTGTTTTTTGTTTTTTCCTTGTACATGATAGTTAAAAATAAAACAAAAATAATCTGTAATACCATACAGTAGCCACTAGATGTCTGTATAGCCCTTTACATAAATATTCAGGGCTGTGTGTTCCCAAGTTGTGGAAATGAGACATGATTGCTTGGTTTCAATAGGTTTTTAGCTACAACATAGTTACTTACAGCTATATGACATTTTCTTAAATAGTTTATATTTTTCATATATAAATATATAATAAAAGTAAAAAATAAAATATAGATATTTCTTCTTGCTTGACTTTATTTATATATGTGACCTTGAAGTAATCCAAAAGTAATCAGATTACATTACTTTCATATTGTGGTACTTGGATTACGTTACTGAATACTTTTTTCATGAAGTAATTTGTAACTGTAAAGGAATACATGTTTAAAGTAACCCTCCCAAGTCTGCCGAAGACCCATTTTTTTCGTCTCCAAGTTGTGGCTGCCCTCCCTCTGCCATACTGTAATAAACGTAATATTAAACTAGAACACGTCTAGTCTGCAAAGACCTGACACAAAAACAAAATATAACTCCATGGCAAAAGTAATGAAAAGGCTTGCATTTAAGCACTCAAAACTGCATATGCATGCTTAGCATGCCTATAATGGATCAAAATATGTATTAGATACTATTAATTACAAATAGAAAATAATTTGTCTCTGTTGTCATTTGCTCAAAGTTAGCAGAAGTTAGTATTAACATATAAATATAATACTGTGTGGGAGAATATTAATGCAGTTTATCAGACATTTACATAGACATTATACATATGGAATGAAGTGACACCTTTGAGTAAACAGTGAAACAAACTATCACATTGTAATTTAAAAAAAGTTAATTAAATGTAAATGTAAAATTAAAATAGTATTTAGTAGGGGTGTAACGATACGCGTATTCGTATCGAACCGTTCGGTACGAGGCTTTCGGTTCGGTTTTCGGCACGCATTACGTACCGAACGTTTCGTTGGACCATTTTTTCTGCCGACCAAAATTTCGTTATTTCAAATGAAGGCGCGTCGCGGGTGGCAAGCGCGCTCATAGACGGTTACTTTCATGAATAAAGTCATTTGAATAAAGATCTCTCTCTCTTTTTAATTGTTTTTTTTTTGTGTGTGTTAAATTTTTTATAAAGACCTAAACATAAAATAAAATATAAACGGTTTTACTTGTCTATTTTTTTTTTACCAGTGTAATTACAGTAAGCATTTTTGCTCGTTGCCATGGGAACCACTAAAACCTTGGCACTTTACAAATCCTTTTTTGTCGCTATACAAATGGTAGTCAATACGCCCAATAAACATGATTTTACCATGATAAAGTGCAGACTGCACTGGGCTGAAATTGATATAGTCTAAACACTGGACTGCAATTAATTGATCTGATGTTTTTTTTCTTTTTTCCTGTCTCTCTCTTCAGTGAAGGAGCACATCTGAATGTGCTGAGTGCCATCTCTGAGAGCCTGCAGTCATTAGCTGTAGAGCTGAGACAGGCTGCTGCTGATACACACTGCGATCACTTTTTCTTTAGACTGGAAAACATTGTCCATGTTTTGTCCAGATTTGTTGTGTACAGACCACTGCTACAAGAGGAGGAGATATGTATCACAGAAATCTGTGAAAGATTTTTCTTTCTCGGTGAACAACAACTGAAATATTTGCTTGACGAACATTTCACAGTTAAAGAAATTGCTGCAATGTATTCTGTAAGTCAACGAACAATCCGAAACAGAATGACCCAGTATCAGTTATCTGTGAGGCAGACTTACAGTGATATCTCTGATGAAGACTTAAAAAAACATGTGATGGAATTCATTGCCAGTTGTCCTAATACAGGACAAAAGATGGTCATGGGACATCTTAAAGCAAGAAGTATAAGGTATGTTTCAAACTATGAATATGTTACTTCTTCAGAGAACTGTTTAAGGCTACGTTTACACGGAAACGATCTGAAGAGAAAACACAAAAGTGATCACTTTTTATTCTGCGTTTAGACGAGCGTTATGGAGCCCCCCTCTGCGTGCATATGGTGACGCAAAAGTGTGTGAAATTCAATGTAGTATGCACTCCAGGTGGCTAGGTGGCAATGTGAAGCACTGATGGGTGCCTTCACTGTCTAGCAGACTTTTGCTTTTTTACCGTTTAGACGAAAACGCGATGGTGGAGCATTTAAGATTTCCACTCTGGAGGGTGGTTTCACTTTTTTGCGTTTTTAAGCCCAAAAAACGCCGTCGCCGTCTAAACAAAAGGCACATCTGATAAAATATTTTTACGTTTTCACCCGCGAGCGTTCTTGTGTAAACACTGCCTAAAATTATACACAACACGTTTAACCATGTAGAGAAATGATTTATACTTTTGGCAGGTCATGTTTGTCAAACTTGCATTAGCTGACTCTCAGCTGATCTACGTCTACCTAGGAGTACTATTCCTATCATGGTATTTCTATGGACCATACAGTATTATTCAGTAGCTTAGTGTGTTGCTCAGGAGCTTATTACCCTCCTCCATTCCCAGCTCCATGCACCTCTCGTTGAAAGTAGGACTTCGCCTTCTGATATTCAAATCAGATTAATTTGTCAGATTATATAAAATTATTGCCAATAGGAACATTAATGACATCTGCTATATATTTGGTTCTGTTGTTTACCCTAATAGCAGGGATCTTCAACCCTGCTCCTGGAGAGCTACTGTCCTGCAGACTTCAGTCCCAACCCTGCTCTAACTCTGTAATTATCAAGCAACCCTGATGTGTGTTTAATTAGGGTTGGAGCTAAAATCTGCAGGACGGTAACCCAGGAGCATGGTTGCAGACCCCTAGTTGTTGTCATACAATGCATCAACGCCTTCAAGAATGAATTTTATGATTTTTAGATATGCATAGCAACATATTTTGACTAAGGAGGAGAAACTTTTGCATGTCATTATAACAGTTCTGTTTCTACAGGGTACAGCAACGAAGAGTCCGAGAGGTTATGAGAGCCATTGATCCGGTTGGGACTATGTTACGTGGACTGGAACTGAATATTGTGCCAAGACGCCCTTATTCAGTTCCAGCACCTCTCTCCCTGTGGCATATTGATGGCAACCATAAACTCATCCGGTAAGACTTAGAAAAGAAGGTACCGTTTAAACTTTTTTTGTTTTTGTAATTAGTAACATTATTAGTGGGAGATTTTAATTGTTTATTGACCCAGTTAAGGATGCACAACCTAGTCGTACCACAAAAAGTAAATCTGCAGCTACTTTACATAGTTATTTAAAAAATCTCAACATGGTAGACATATGGCGATGTTTAAACCCATCAGCTCGAGAATATTCTTTTTATTCATCAGTGCATAAATCCTATTCCAGAATTGATTTCTTTATTATAGATTCCAATCTGTTAAAAATTGTAAAATCCACTCAATACCATAACAGATTAATATCAGATCATGCCCCATTAACATTGGATCTAAATTTAAAGTTAGAAAAAGGGACCTATAATTGTAGATTTGATAACTCCTTACTGAATGATACCACATTTTGTGATTACATAATAGAAAAAATTGGGTACTTTCTTTCTGAAAATGATATTGGTAATGTGACAGACTCAGTACTATGGGACTCAATGAAAGCAGTTGTTGGGCGATATAATCTCTTTTCAAATAAGGAAAAATAAAGAGGATAAAAAGAGATTAAAAGAAATAGACAACCTAGTTACTGAATTAGAGGACTCTTACAAACTTAATTATTGTTCAACTACTTTAAAAAGAATTGTAGCATTAAGGAGTGAATATAACTCTATTCTTGCTAAAAAAAAATCACTAAACAGCTAAATCAGATTAAACAACGCCATTTTGAACTAGGTGAAAAACCTCATAAACAGCTATAGCTCGACAGCTTAAGCAGTCCCAAGCATCAACAACCATTCATAAGATTCGGACAGAGAGCGGAGAAATATTAACCGATCCCAAGCGGATAAATGAACACTTTGCAGAATTTTATAAAGAAGTATATACATCCAAAGGAAATATAGATATTAATGTTATCAACCATTTCTTATCTAAGATTAATCTTCCCCGATTAAGTGAAGAAGCTGTTAAAAGGTTAGATGAGGAAATTACTTTAAACGAAATCAACGAAGTGGTTAATAATCTCTCTAATAATAAATGTGCAGGCCCAGATGGGTTTAGTGCAGAATATTTAAAAAGTTTTGGGGGATTCTGCCCCGGTATTTCTCCGTATGATTAACCACTCGTTCTCCCAGTTGAAACTCCCCCCCACATTGTACAAGGCTAACATAGTTTTAATACCTAAACCCGGACGGGATAAAATGAAGATGTCCTCATATCACCCAGTTTCTCTTATTCCAATAGAGGCAAAAATTATTAGTAAGATATTAGCTAATAGATTGAAACGATATATATGTTCAATCATAAACCAAGATCAGACTGGATTTATGCCAAATCGGCACATACAGTCAAATCTGAGATGCCTTTATAATATAATATATACGAAGCATGTGACAAAAGCATGTTTTATCTCTTTAGACGCACAAAGAGCATTTTACCAAATTGAATGGCCTTATATGTTAACTACTCTAAAAAGATTTGGATTTGGGGCTAAATTTATTCAATGGATCGGAATTCTATATGCTAAACCAGAAGCTTCAAAAATTCGACACTGTCAGCCTCGTTTTCACTATACAGAGGAACATGTCAAGGCTGTCCCCACTGGTATTTATTTGCAATAGAGATGGAACCCTTGGCAGAAAGTGTTAGACGGAATGTTGAAATCGCCCCCATTTTAATAAATGATAGACCCCAATATATATCTTTATATGCAGATGATGTGCTTTTGTATATATCAAAGCCTGAAGTGTCCATTCCTCCTCTCTTGAATCTTTTAAATTCATTCAACAAATGATCAGGTTTAAATTGGGATAAAAGTGAATTAATGCCTTTAACTTCGGATATCGACAACTTTTTTTAAAACTCTATCCCATTTAAAATTGCTCACAATTCATTTAAACATTTGGGAATCATGATTACAAAGAGGGCAGATGCATTGCTCAAGGTGAATTGGCATTTAAAAATGAATCAGCTAAAAGATAGTATAACATTTTGGAAGACCTTACCTATGTCCATGGCAGGAAAGATGGTGACTCTTCCTCGATTTTTATATTTATTTACTTCCATTCCAATTCTGATACCCGTCAATTTTCAAAATTAGAGTCTATTATTATTTCATTTATATGGAATTATAAAGCTGTCAGAATATCCAAAAAAAACATCTGTGTAAACCAAAAGCAAAAGGAGGATTTAGTCTTCCTGACTTTAGATGTTACTATTGGGCCGCTAATTTACAGTTCCTTTCCTGGTGGAGACAAACTCCAGAGAATATTGGGGAGATACCAGAATGGGTCTGGCTAGAAAGAACTTCATGTAGGAAGACATCTTTAGAAGCTTTGTTGAATAGTCCAGTAAAATTTTAATCAAGGTCTTATAATGAGAATTTAATAATAAATAATTCCCTTAAAATATGGAAACGGATTAAATCATTTTTGGATCTTTCACATATATATTTGGACAGCCCAATTTGTAAAAATCATGCCTTCACTCCAGGCTTACATGATGAAGTGTTCTCCCAATGGAAGCAAAAAGGTTTAATTGCCATAAGGGACTTGTATATTGATAATAAATTTGCTTCATTTTCTCAACTTAAATTAAAACATGATCTGTTATCTACAGATTTTTTCCGGTATTTACAAATCAGGGATTTTACAAGGAAACATTTTATAGGTTTTGAAAACATATCAATACATCAAATTCTTGAAAATGTAAGCAATCGTAGTCCAGTGGAACAAGGTGCTGTTTCTTTTTTTTATGCTCTATTACTAGATAGGGTGAACACAAACACTGATCATATTAAGCAAGAATGGGAGAAGGAACTTGCTATAGAATTGTCTAGTGATTCATGGGAGGGTTTTCTTAATAAAATTCATGAATGTTCTATTAATGAGACATGCTGTGATCCAATTTAAAGTTGTCCACAGGCTTCATTATTCGAGGACCAAATTGCATAAGATTTATCCAAACGTATCCTCTACATGTACCAAATGTAAAATCGCAGTGGTTATGTTGTCTCATGCTTTCTGGTCATGTCAGAAAATCTTGCCTTTTTGGCAGCATATATTTGAATTTCTCTCAGAAGCAATACAGTTGATTTGGTACCGAGCCAAAAGTGGAGCATTTTTGGAGATACTTCAAGTATAGGAAATAAATATGTATCTCAGGCTGTTTCATTATGCATGATCTTAGCAAAAAAAGCAATTTTACAGAAGTGGAAATCTGAGTCTGTACCCATATTTGAGACTTGGCTTAGAGACTTGAGTAATGTGTTACCCCTCGAAGAGCTGAGATATAAATTAGTAAATAGACCCAAGACATTTGTAAAAATATGGAACCCAATAAAATCTTTACTTAATCTTAATTCTTAACTTCATATGGGCTTTGTGGTCAAGGAACGTGTGCGCTCTACGTGCTTCGACTAGTCTTAGATAATACGTTATGTTAGCAAGGAACTATAGTGCTTCCGACAATCAGTTGAATAAAATTGGTTACCGTCCTTTATTTGATGTTTATTTATTTCTTTTTGTTCTGGTTAGTGTTAAAGTTACTGGGAACAAGAATCATCTTTAGAGATTGAAGTTAGGTGTCATTTGCAATTTCTCCCATTCGCATATATATTTCCTTCGCCCACTAAACTAAGTCTTTTTTCATTGCGGGTATGAATATCGAGGTATGTGAGGTTACTGAATGTATGTAATATGTGATGCCATTCAGGTATATTTAAGTATTAATGTGTTGGAGTAGGTAATGTAAGCGGGGTGTGTAAATGTAGGTTATGCTCACTGATGTATAGTTATGTAAGTATATATTTTATTTAATATATGTGTGTATATATGTACAATATGTATAAGCATGTATAAGTACTTTGTATTAACAAAGTAATTTTATTCATTAATTTTTGTTTATTTCACTTTTCCTCATGCTTATATGTTCATATATTTACTATAATTGAGCAGTCTGTCACATTGTAGGACTTGAACTTATAGAATTTATCTACGTTTGAGGGCTGGGGGGAGGCTTTGTTTTTGACACTTATTGTAGAACATATGGTGATTGTTTTAATGTTTCCCTGTTTATGAAAAGCTAAATAAATAAATAATAAATAATACAAAGAAAATAATTTTACTGAGGTAAAACTAAAGTTATATCATCAAGAATTGGAAAGAGTGAAACACTTTAAGTTTTTGGGGTTATGGTTTAATGAGAGAATAACATGGGATGTACATATCCAGAAAGTACTGGACAAGGTGTTAAATGTTATGAGGTGTTTGGTGGGAAGTGATTGGGGAGCTGACAGAACAACACTGAAAGCAATTTATTGTGGATTAATTAGATCAGTACTGGATTGTGGTTGTGTGGTGTATGGATCTGCATCAAGCACATCCCTCGTTATGTTTGTCCACAAACAACATCCCCCAAAAAAAAAAAAAAAAAAAAAGATCAAATTCAGTTTCAGGCATTGAGATTATGACCAGGGGCATTTAAAACAACCCCAACGGCACCAATGCAGGTGGAAATGGGAGAAATGCCACTCGAGTTGAGAAGAGTACAGCTATCTCTGAATTATTGGGTTAATTTACAGGGCCATAATGAAGATCACCCAGCACAAATCACTTTAAAACATTGCTGGGAAAAGGAGAAGAGTTATACAAAGAGCAGCAGAGTTAAAATTAACTGAATTAAAATCCAGTCCAACAGTACCATTGCCAGCAGGACCACCTGGGTATTACCTGAAGTGAAAGTAGATCTTACACTATTAGGAAAGAAGAACAAAGACAGGGGGGTTATTTTGATTTCACATACTATACAGGAATATATTAATAGTTACTACAGTTATATCCAGATTTACACAGATGCATCGACAAGTTTAGTTAATAGGGTAGGAGTAGCTTTTATTGTTACAGAGTTTAACATTACAATAGTGAAGAGGATTAGTGATAATGTATCAGTATACACAGGAGAAATGCTAGCAATTCTGTTGGCAGTACAGTGGATAGAGGAAATAAGACCATTAAGAGTTATTATTTGTTCAGATTCAACTGCATCATTAATCAGTTTACAGAACTGCCACTCAGACAGCAGATATTTTGATAGAAATACAACAAACATTATATAGAATTCAAATGATGGGTATTGCAGTTATATTGGTGTGGGTGCCGCACATAATGGAATCAAGGAAATGAAATGGCAGATAAGGCTGCAAAGGAGGTCACAAAAAGAGAATACATCGATGTGGCAGTTAACATCAGTGAGATGGAAATAAAGAGCATTATTAAACAGAGGTTGAAGAAAAGGTGGCAAAAGCAATGGGAGGAAGAGATGAGAGGACGGTGGTTTTACAAAATTCAGAGGAGAGGGGGAGAAATGAGATGTGCAGGAAGGAAAAGGAGAGAAGAGACAATTATATCTAGACTTAGATTTGGGCACACAGGATTAAACAGCTCTTTATTTAAAATAGGTAAACATAACACCTATTTTAAATTCACAGATGTGAATGTGGGCAACAAGAGACAATAGAACACGTCATGGAGTACTGTAAGAAATATGAGGGGAAAAGGTGGGAAATGATCCAAAACCTTAGAATGAAAAGAATAAATGTTGATTTAATAGAAATTCTTAGAAAGAACTCAAGAGATAAGTGCTATGGAATCGTTTTTCATTAGCCTATATCTTAGAATAATCAATATGATTGAGAGGATTTGAGTCTTAATTTTTGTGATTTTGTTTTGTTTTGTTGATTTTGTTTTGTTTTGTTTGGAATAAAATAAGTAGTAGTCATTCAGATCCACACTCCATACCAGTTGGTGGCGGTAATGTGCCATTTCGTTGTGTGCCAACCGCCAAATAAACTCTAGAAAGAAGAAGAAGAAGAATGTAGTTTCAGTTCGTACAGCTAACTTGCTAGGGCAATGTGAGTCGCATCCTGCCAAGAGTCTTTTAATAGATTGCTGGGAACACAATAAGACAAATTTCATAAGTTTTGGGTGGATCGGTGATGCAAAGGCCGAAGTCATAGGATTAAGACATTTAGATTACAGCTCTACAGTGATACAGTCGTCAATTCCTCCCTGGTTATTCCCAATACCACGTGTAGACTTAGACATACAACAGGAATTGAAGGATATGTCAAAGAAAATTCCTGAAAGCAGAATAGTACAGAATTATTTTGATTTGCATTTCCAGATTCCATGTTTAATTCACAGATGGTTCCA
>FLSR01000822.1:35809-48083 GCA_900092035.1 Leuciscus waleckii | reverse complement strand
ATTTTTGTTTTCTACGGTATATTACTGTTTTAATGGAAAATGGTATGATACTGTCAGAATTAGGCCTTTTTTTACAGCAAGGGTTAACAGTGTAGATACAAAAACAAAAGGCTCGCCATTAAAAGCCATGTCCCAAACTCTTCAACATAAATCAAACATATACAGTACAGTAGCCTAGTTTGAACCAGTGTAAGATCCCTTAACTTATGGAGCTTATAATTTGACAAAATTATTTGCATTTGAGTTGTGTAAATTTGAATTATTGACAAGTGTAATCTAACAAAATTTAATATTATGTGGATTTTTAAATAGTTCTGAATTTGATTTCTTTAAATGAATATTGAACATTTGAAATTTAATGAATTGAAATGTTTTTATGGCTGAATTTTATAGACATGTATTTCAAACAGCTGTGTTTTGTTGTTGTTGTTGTTGTTGTTGTTGTTCTGAATTCTTAGACTGCAAATATCCCGTTTTAAAAAGTTACAGATTCAAGTTTTCAAGATGAAGAAGAAATTCGGAACTTCAAATTCAGTTTTCTAAAATTCAACAAGCAGAAAATTCAGATCGGACAAAGTAGGTCACGGGTCATCCACAGGGAAGAGTAGAGGCTCTCAGAAAAGTCGAATGGAGCATTTTCGCCAATTACAGACTCAGAGCTGCACTGCTGTTTTTGGCACAAACGTGGTGGTGGTTTAAGAGAATCCGTGTATCATTCGATCAGTGTTTTTTTTTTATTTTTTTTATATTAAGAGTAGAAAACATAGAAAACAGCTTGAATAGAATGGTCCGTGTAACGCTTTGCAGTTCTTTGTTCAATTTGCACCATCAAAATTAACCAAATGAAAAATTGGCTTCAAACTTTCATTTTCCATTTCTTTGGAATAATTCACAAACGGATAATTGCTTCTCAGTTTAATGTTCAATTCTACAAGCTGGGTTGTTGCGTCCGAGTCAGATTTTTGAACAAACATAAAAAAATTACTCATTGCTGTGATTTCCCATTTCTCTGTGTTTTGCTCGCGGTTGGAACGTACCAGTTCCACTGGGGGGTGGAGCGGGGGGTGGGGATGCATTAACCATGGGCAGAGTGCTGTAGCGTTTGAAGATGGTGAGTGCGCACGCGGCCGGGGCTTTCTCTCTGCTCGTTCTTGTGCGGGAAAAAAAGAGATCCCGGCCAGTCTTGGAGCCCGAAACAGGAAAAGTGTAACATCTTAAATCAAAATCTCCTCACGGGCGTGGAGTCGTCTCCTCACGGGCGTGGAGTCGTCTCCTCACGGGCGTGGAGTCGTCTCCTCACGGGCGTGGAGTCGTCTCCTCACGGGCGTGGAGTCGTCTCCTCACGGGCGTGGAGTCGTCTCCTCACGGGCGTGGAGTCGTCTCCTCACGGGCGTGGAGTCGTCTCCTCACGGGCGTGGAGTCGTCTCCTCACGGGCGTGGAGTCGTCTCCTCACGGGCGTGGAGTCGTCTCCTCACGGGCGTGGAGTCGTCTCCTCACGGGCGTGGAGTCGTCTCCTCACGGGCGTGGAGTCGTCTCCTCACGGGCGTGGAGTCGTCTCCTCACGGGCGTGGAGTCGTCTCCTCACGGGCGTGGAGTCGTCTCCTCACGGGCGTGGAGTCGTCTCCTCACGGGCGTGGAGTCGTCTCCTCACGGGCGTGGAGTCGTCTCCTCACGGGCGTGGAGTCGTCTCCTCACGGGCGTGGAGTCGTCTCCTCACGGGCGTGGAGTCGTCTCCTCACGGGCGTGGAGTCGTCTCCTCACGGGCGTGGAGTCGTCTCCTCACGGGCGTGGAGTCGTCTCCTCACGGGCGTGGAGTCGTCTCCTCACGGGCGTGGAGTCGTCTCCTCACGGGCGTGGAGTCGTCTCCTCACGGGCGTGGAGTCGTCTCCTCACGGGCGTGGAGTCGTCTCCTCACGGGCGTGGAGTCGTCTCCTCACGGGCGTGGAGTCGTCTCCTCACGGGCGTGGAGTCGTCTCCTCACGGGCGTGGAGTCGTCTCCTCACGGGCGTGGAGTCGTCTCCTCACGGGCGTGGAGTCGTCTCCTCACGGGCGTGGAGTCGTCTCCTCACGGGCGTGGAGTCGTCTCCTCACGGGCGTGGAGTCGTCTCCTCACGGGCGTGGAGTCGTCTCCTCACGGGCGTGGAGTCGTCTCCTCACGGGCGTGGAGTCGTCTCCTCACGGGCGTGGAGTCGTCTCCTCACGGGCGTGGAGTCGTCTCCTCACGGGCGTGGAGTCGTCTCCTCACGGGCGTGGAGTCGTCTCCTCACGGGCGTGGAGTCGTCTCCTCACGGGCGTGGAGTCGTCTCCTCACGGGCGTGGAGTCGTCTCCTCACGGGCGTGGAGTCGTCTCCTCACGGGCGTGGAGTCGTCTCCTCACGGGCGTGGAGTCGTCTCCTCACGGGCGTGGAGTCGTCTCCTCACGGGCGTGGAGTCGTCTCCTCACGGGCGTGGAGTCGTCTCCTCACGGGCGTGGAGTCGTCTCCTCACGGGCGTGGAGTCGTCTCCTCACGGGCGTGGAGTCGTCTCCTCACGGGCGTGGAGTCGTCTCCTCACGGGCGTGGAGTCGTCTCCTCACGGGCGTGGAGTCGTCTCCTCACGGGCGTGGAGTCGTCTCCTCACGGGCGTGGAGTCGTCTCCTCACGGGCGTGGAGTCGTCTCCTCACGGGCGTGGAGTCGTCTCCTCACGGGCGTGGAGTCGTCTCCTCACGGGCGTGGAGTCGTCTCCTCACGGGCGTGGAGTCGTCTCCTCACGGGCGTGGAGTCGTCTCCTCACGGGCGTGGAGTCGTCTCCTCACGGGCGTGGAGTCGTCTCCTCACGGGCGTGGAGTCGTCTCCTCACGGGCGTGGAGTCGTCTCCTCACGGGCGTGGAGTCGTCTCCTCACGGGCGTGGAGTCGTCTCCTCACGGGCGTGGAGTCGTCTCCTCACGGGCGTGGAGTCGTCTCCTCACGGGCGTGGAGTCGTCTCCTCACGGGCGTGGAGTCGTCTCCTCACGGGCGTGGAGTCGTCTCCTCACGGGCGTGGAGTCGTCTCCTCACGGGCGTGGAGTCGTCTCCTCACGGGCGTGGAGTCGTCTCCTCACGGGCGTGGAGTCGTCTCCTCACGGGCGTGGAGTCGTCTCCTCACGGGCGTGGAGTCGTCTCCTCACGGGCGTGGAGTCGTCTCCTCACGGGCGTGGAGTCGTCTCCTCACGGGCGTGGAGTCGTCTCCTCACGGGCGTGGAGTCGTCTCCTCACGGGCGTGGAGTCGTCTCCTCACGGGCGTGGAGTCGTCTCCTCACGGGCGTGGAGTCGTCTCCTCACGGGCGTGGAGTCGTCTCCTCACGGGCGTGGAGTCGTCTCCTCACGGGCGTGGAGTCGTCTCCTCACGGGCGTGGAGTCGTCTCCTCACGGGCGTGGAGTCGTCTCCTCACGGGCGTGGAGTCGTCTCCTCACGGGCGTGGAGTCGTCTCCTCACGGGCGTGGAGTCGTCTCCTCACGGGCGTGGAGTCGTCTCCTCACGGGCTTCGAGTCGTCTCCTCACGGGCGTGGAGTCGTCTCCTCACGGGCGTGGAGTCGTCTCCTCACGGGCGTGGAGTCGTCTCCTCACGGGCGTGGAGTCGTCTCCTCACGGGCTTCGAGTCGTCTCTGCATGGGTATTGGGGCATCTGAAGTTTCCATGAGAGGCTGGATACAAACTGGAGCTGACGGACTCTATTTACCTCGGGACTAGCGTCCCGAGATAACAACAGAAAAGCAGATGGGAAATAATTAGCGTAGCTGCTGTTCCTAATATTAATGCATTCAATCTAATTCAACTGTAGTATAAAAGGTAAGTATTATGTGAATGCTTGGCTCAAGAGATGCGTCTTTAATCTAGTTTTAAACTGGGACAGCGATATACCTAAGTAAAATAAATAAATAGCCAAAGCTCTAACACTTCTTCAACTAGCTTGTGTTACATGGAAAGGTATTCACATGACACGTAGGCTAACATGTAAAAAAAAAAAAAAAACGCTTACAAGTAAAAAATGTTTTTAAAATATTTGGTTGGGATGTTTCACTGAGTATTTAATTATAGAATATCGAATAGGTTGTGCGATTATTGTGTAAAAAAAAGTCTTCTGTGATGATGCGGTAGTCACGCGGTCATGTTTGTAAGCGTGGCTCTGCCAATAAAGCACCTAAAAGCTGTCACAAAGAACCGGCAAAAGTAATGATTATGAATATGTCAAATATAGCAAGGAGACTTTTTAATTGTTTATTAATAAGTGTTTTCTGTCAGTGTCGGCTGTAATGAAGTTGACGATGCTGATGGCAATCTTCGCAGTAGTGAACGCACCGGAGAGAAATGCCCATTTCATACGGATTACATAAGCAGAGAGCAGTCTGTTTTCTTTCGTTTTGAATTGTTCTGTTTAAAAGTAGACATTTCAATATAGATATATTTATCAGGTCTGTGAGGCAAGTATGCTACCTTATAAGTTGAGTTTCGGTTCATTTATGAGATAAGCTCCAGTTCAGGCGCGGCGCTCCGTGTTGTGATTATCTATTGTCTGCTATATTTATTAAATCCAGGTAATTGGTTGATGAACCATTGATTAAAATTAAAATACAATTCATACAAAATGAAATTCACTTTAATTAATATGAATAATTGAATAATTAATAAATAGGTAAAAGGTGTAATGATTAAAGGACACACCATAAAACATGGTTAATATATAACATAATAAAAGTTCTATATTTTATATTGCTATGTTGGTTTCTTTTTTTGTATTAAATAAAATTTTTTGTGAGATATGAGTTATTTTCTTTTTTGAGTACACTTTTGTTTTTTGGACACCTTGTTGGGTAGTTGCATAATGTTTAATTAATCAATCCATAACTTTTAATGTAATAAGTTAAGTAAAATTAGTTCCTAAGAATTAACTCTGACGTTTCAATTTTTTTAACGGGTCGACTACGTTTCACAATGGAATCACAATAGGCCGATGTAGAACACATGCAGTGTGTTTTAAAGGAACACTTCAAGGTAATTTACATCCAAAGCGCAACCTGGGAACCTCGTTTTGGTGATTTCGGGTGAATGTGTTATAACCAAGACGATGTCCAGAAAGTAAGAAGTGATATTTACCTTTTAAGAACATCAAATTAACAATGTTAAAAAACAACGTTTCTGCAACATTTTTACAACGTTTATGCAACGTTGTAAAAACGTATTCTCCCGGATGAAATAAATATGTCGGATAAAAACGTTATTACATTTCACGATGTGAAAAAAAAAAAGGTTTTAAAACGTTTTTGTGTTTGCTGGGCTGACACTGGATATTCGCACATTTAGGGACCGTCTCTAAAGTTACATATTGGTACACACGTTTCTAACTTCAAAAGCATTTGAAGAGAATGACTTACAGTCATACAACCAACTGTAATCATGTAGGTGCCAGACATGAAGCACTTTTTTTTCTTTTTTTTTTTATCAAATAAACTGTCAAATCATGTGTAGGCCTACATATTGCTATTTTTTCAGTATCACATGAGCTCATATTATTTAATATAAAATATCTAAAAAGTGTGCATCATGACACCTACATGAACATTTACAGTTGGTTGTATGACCGTAAGTCATTCTCTTCAAATGCTATTGAAGTTAGAAACGTGTGTACCAATGTTGTATGTAACTTTAGAGATGGTCCCTAAATGTGCGAATATCCAGTGTCAGGCGAACTTATGCCAGTATATCACTGGGAAACGCTTAGTGTGAAACTTTGCGCGTTACGTTCATTTTCTGGTCCATCTGCTTGCCTGTTGCATATAGCCTACATCTCCAATAAGATGGGAGTTTGGTCTTTTATATCACTGTATTTTGTCCATTGAGTTACTCTGAGTGTCCTGAGACCGTGTGTGTGTGTGTGAGATTTAGCCTAGTCTGTAAACCTATTTTCTAATTCACACTCCAGAGCAGAAGGTGGCGGTAATGCACAGATAAGCTGGATGTCAACCGCCGTAACATAGCAACAAGTCGAAGAAGAAGAAGTTCCTCATGACAGGTTTTGTTTTGCCCTGGTGAACATCTCTGAGCGTTTCTGCCTGTGTTTTTGTCTTCCCGTGGATTACTCTTGGACTGTTTATTCTCTTCGTGATTCTTTGCTGCCTGGCCTGGACTGTATTCTATTGTGGACTGATTTATGTAAGTTTGCTGCCTGACCTTATGCCTGTTTTCGGATTACGAGCTGCTTTGTCTCTACTGTTCTGTTTGCTGGTGATTGACCCTGATTGTACGACCAAGATTACAATAAAGCTGCAAATGGATCCTCACTTTGCTGAAGCCTCGTTACAATTAGTGAAGTATTTAGTTTATATTATGGAAGTGCCATAAACCGTAATAAGGTTATGTATGCGTTTTTCTGCCAACAGTTCAATGTATTTTTGGACTTCTATTTCTTTTAAACTCCACATATCGTTTTGCTGGATTGAGTCTGTGGAAATGTCGTTTAAATGGGTTTAGCATTTATGTTTATAGCCATATGTGTGACCTGTGTATTAGATTAATTGCAGTTACTGTTAGGAGGCGGTAATTAACATGTCTTTTCTCATGCATCCTTCAGCTTAAAGACAGTGAATCTGGAGACGTGTGTGTGTGTGTGTGTGTGTGTGTGTGTGTGTGTGTTGATTTTCTGTCCTCTGTCAATAAACTGCAGATGTGGTTTATTTGTGTTGCTGGGTGAAATCTGCTATATATTTACAAGACATTTTTTGACAACATTCACTGGTGTGTAATTTTGATTTGTATGAATGTTTAAAGACAAAACATTTAGCCTATTATCTGAATAACCAGATTCTCTTGTTTAATTCTATATTTACCTTTTACACAAAACATAATTTTCAACGTTAAAAATAATGATGGCTGATTTTATATATATTTTTTAATTAGTTAAAATGTTTAATAGGCTATATTATTAGATGCCAATCATAAGAACTGTGAAATATTAGCAAATAATCTAGGAATATAAATGCACTTATATCATAATCTTGTACAGCAGTTGTTGTTTATATTTTGACTATTGTTGAAGATTTTATTATTTAGATAAGTAATTCAGCTATACATTTGTACACAATTTATTTCCTCTCTGTGTGTGTGTCTTTGTTTGACTTTGGAAGCCTGAGAGCAGGAATGTGACACAGCAGAGAATGCTATTTCAGTAAAGGCACATGGTACATACTCTCACCCAAAAAAATAATCTATAGAATGCATTACCATATTTGGGACAAGGATGTAGGTATATATGTTAAGCTGGACACTTTTTCGGGAGCGCCTGGTCTGCAGAGGAGGCGTTCAGCTTTGTTGTGAAATAAAGTCTAGCCTAATATTTCTGGCATCAAAGATCTCTGAAGTCATTTCCCTGAAAAGAAAGAATTAAATTACAACATTTTGGCACCCCAGATGGGACGTGGCTTAGGAGCTGGTGACGAACCGCAGCGGGCTTCTGGACGAGAGACAAACAAAAAAGTGGCCATAGGTAAGCAGTTTTTGCTTAAGTTTGTGTGGTTCGCCCGGACATTTGCCCGTAGCAAATTCAGATCTGACAGAAGAGAGTAAGAAGAGTGTGTGTGGGATCCTGACAGGTGACTGTGCCTGTGGTTAAAAATAGTTACCTCTGAGGCTCTGACCCTGGTTGCTTGAAGTGACAGAGAATGTGTGAATGAGCTTTAGGGACATGAAATGGTGTGTATTAAGAAAAAAAAGTAAGGGAAAACAATTGTTTCAAGATATTAACTTAGCAGAATATTGTAGTATAAAATAAGTTAAAATAATAAGATAAACAGGTGCTGGTCATAAAATTTGAATATTATCAAAAAGTTCAATTTATTCAACTTAACAGGTGAAACTAATATATTATATAGACTCATTACATTTAAACTGAGATATTTCAAGCCTTTATTTTTTATAATTTTGATGATTATGGCTTACAGCTTATAAAACCCACGAAATCAAAATCCCAGAAAATTTGAATATTACATGAAGTCACACAGTAATTACACAGTGATACCTTAGTCATTGAACCAGGTTTTGGTTATTTTGGCAGTGTGGGCAGGTGCAAATCCTGCTGGAAAATGAAGTCAGCATCTCCATAAATCTTGTCTGCTGAAGGAAGCATGAAGTGCTCTGAAAATGTCCTGGTCGACGGCTGCGTTGAGTGGACAGTGGACCAACACCAGCCGATGACATGACTCCCCAAACCAACACAGACTGTGGAAACTTCACACTGGACTTCAAGCATCTTGGATTGTGTGCCTCTCCATTCTTCCTCCAGACTCTGGGACCTTGGTTTCCAAATGAGATGCAAAATTTGCTCTCATCAGAAAAGAGGACTTTGGTCCACTGTGCTTTATTAAATCCAGAGTCAACGCAGCCGTCTTCCAGGACATTTTCAGAGCACTTCATGCTTCCTTCCTTTTCCAGCAGGATTTGCACCTGCCCACACTGCTAAAATAATATGGAGCTAATAATATGACAAAATGATTTGAATTTGAATTGTGTAAATTTGAATTATTTGCAAGTGTAATCTAACAAAATAGAATTTTAGGTGGTAGTTTAAATAGGTCTGAATTGTTTTTTTTAAACGAATATTGAACGTTTGAAATTTAACAAATTGAAATGTTTTTATGGCTGAATTTTATAGACATGTATTTTCAAACAGCTAGTTTTTTTGTTCTGAATTCGTATAGTGCAAATATTCAGTTTAAAAAAATACAGATTCAAGTTTTCAAGATGAAGAAATTCGGAACTTCAAATTCAGTTTTCTGAAATTCAAGTTCAAAAATTCAAGTTCAAAAATTCAGATCTTACAGAAAGTAGGTCACAGGTCATCCACAGGGAAGAGTAAAGGATCTCAGAAAAGTCGAACAGAGCATTTTGGCTGCACTGCAGTAGTTTTCTGCCGCAAACGCGGTGGTGGTTCAAGAGAATCCGTGTATCTTTCGTTCAGTCGTTTTTTTATTTAATATTAAGAGTAGAAAAATGAGAAAACAGCTTGAGTATTAGATTTCTTCTAATATTCTAGTAATAATAGTCCGCTGCAGCAGTTGCACAGAGCTTACAAAACGCGTGTATTGCAACTATAGGCTACATTTAATTTTCTCATCAAACAACTAGACTAACGAATGGCTCGGCACAACAGAAGAGCTTAGACAGGGCTTTCTCTCTGTGTAGACCAGCAGTTGGTCTGAATTTGCTATAACCTATAGCCTATTTTCTCAACTGTATAGGCTAAGTCACGTTTTATCATGAAACACGCTGTGATTTATTCCAAAGTGACTCAGGCATATATAATGCATTTGACGTTAAATAATCTAAATGTTGACTTTCAAAAGTAGGCGCGCCAAGAAGGCTGTATTTTGGTTCATTTTTGGTGAGCTCCAGAAAGATCTAAAGAGACCGAGAGGCGCTAAAGCAGCGCATCATGTTGTTTTATTTATTTTTCAATGGCATGATATTTTGTAGTCATTTTGAATGTACACAAATAAAAATATACATTTTACTGTTTCGGATGGTGTCATATTATCTGCATGACTAAATAACAAAGTATTGTTATTTCCCAGCAGTGGAACAAATCCAAGTGATGGCGCTCGCGCATCGCGCTCTCACACAACATAGTAGGATATCAGTTCTGGCGTTGCTTCATATCGCAGACTGCTCATTATCAAAATGAAACACAGTCAGCCAAACATATAAAAAGTTAGTCTGCATAATTTAATTGGTCTGTTGTACAATATGAAGGGCAAGCTGTGCCGCTGGTATGCACTGGTGCGCCTAACTTTTTTTATTTAGGTGCACCAGCACAAAATTTGCGTGTACCCAAATTTTTCCTTGGCTCGCGTCACCTTTAACGCCACAATTTCAAGGTCACCTTTTTTATCACGCTCTATAAACATTCATATATAATATGTAAGTGAAGGTAAATATATATTTTTTTTAATGTGAAGCACAATTATACTGTATATAAAAATATTTTTTACAAAATAAAAAAAAGTTTAAAGTGCTTCACTGAGCTGCCAAACGAACTATTTTGAGTCACTCAGGCGTGGTAGGCTCTACCTCTGTCTCTGAGTCGGATGCCATCTCCGACGAAGGACCAGGGCATCTTACCAGGGACTGGGGAGACTGGTGGCTGAAGAAGCTCCATGTCTGGGCTGTTGTCGGAGCATTGACCGGGGAGTAGGGTTTTAACGGTATTCCTACTCTTACCGATACTGCTTATCGATCCAGTACTTTAACTGTATTCTTATCGGTTTTGTTATATATATATATATATATATATATATTAGGGCTGGGCAAGTTAACGCGTTATTATCGCATTAACGCATTTATTAATTAACGCCGACAATTTCTTTATCGCACGTTAACGCAGTTTATTATTATTTTGAAAGTCCGTTGCTTACCGGCGTTTAGCGGTGATGCTCTGCCATGTGAATTCCCTCCTGTTGATGTCCTGATAACTATTTAGATTCAGGAAACTCACATACAGCGAGGATCAGTCTCTCTTCCAATGATTTGTGCTGCACGTCGTTTACAAAAAGATCAAGACAATTCAACTTCGGCAGCGGGCGGGTCCGCCCTCGACTCCGCCGTGGGCTGTCGTCTCTGGGATCTGGGTCTGTGCCACCCTTCATCATAGCCGCCAGGGTCTCGTCATCCTTATTGCACTATCCCCTCATCATCTCCTGTCTTCCCTGTGTCTTCCCCTCGGCCACCTCCAATGACCCCTCCATACCTCCTTCATTTCTGCTACTATGGCGCGGGAGGGGGCGTTCTGTCCCGGTTATCTGGACTCACTCATGTTTAGTTTCACTTTCATGGACTTTCAGTTTGTTGTCATCAGTCACGTTTCTTTGTCTTTGTTTCCCACCACTCATCTATTCCAATGGACTCTAATCTTCCACAACAGCTGCACATCATTTAGTTTGTTACCTCTGTGTATTTAGTTCCTCTGTGTTCAGTCTTTAGTTATCGATTATTGTTTGTGTGTGCGTGTTACACACGCTGTTACATTTGCTACCTTCTAGTTTAATAAAACCTTGTTTATGTTTTATAATCTTGTTGTCCGTCATCATAATCTTCATCCTTGTGACAGGAACCAATTAATCTTATCTATCTTATCCACAGCTGTCATAGCACATGCTTAATGTAACTTATTTGACATTGATTTGTATTGAACAAGTAAGATTTTACGTCACTGGCATTAGCGCAGTTATTTCGTATAGGGTCAATGTAGTGTTTCTGCTTACCTTCATGTATCTACTCTTCAGCACAGTGGTAACCACAAAAACTTCAACATTAAAGAAAATCTTTTAAATGTCAAAAATAACAGCATAAACACAAATGTTTTTTTTCTTTCACAAACAAACTATTAAACTATTAAATAAATATATAAAATTAAAATAACATTTATTCTCATTATCCAGTCCTATGCAAAGCATCCTGGGAACTAGAACTCCATGCCGTAATTTCCTGAGTTATCAAAAAAAGTTACTACAGTTACACACAATCTTAAGTTGATGTTATGATCAACATTATTATGTAAACACATTTCAACAAAATAATGTTTGCAACTTAAAAAAAAGTTTAACAATAATTAGGATTTTTAACTTTCAATCATGCATTTATTTAAATTGTGCTAAATAGTCCCCTGATTCCCCCATTAACCAATGCTAATTTATACAAATATATAAAAATGTAGGTAACACTTTATTTTACAGTGTCTTTGTTGCATATGCTACATGTACTTACCATAGTAATAACAGTAAATTATGCACAATTACATGCAACTAACCCTAAACCAAATCAAACCCTAATCCTAACCCTATATTAAGTAGTTACTTAATATTACTCAATTCTTAAATGTATAGTTACAGTGTAACAAATACCCCTTAATATAAAGTGAAACCATGGCATCTCTTTCATATTTCATATTTCATATTTATTTATTTTTTGCTTCAAATTAAAGTGTGTAATGTTGTAATAGCTTTGAACTCTTTATTGAGATTGTAATTTTGTAATCCTTCAGGAGAAAAAGAAATGGGACAAAAATATATTTTGCATTTGCACTCTATAGTGTTTATAATTATTTAAGCTATAAAAAAGGTTTATTTTCAGGAAAAAAAAAAGCAATCAAGAAATGTGCAGCTCATATTTCAACAATAACCTTCATCTGTCAGCAACAAACACACACACACACACACACACACACACACACACACACACACACACATTTGAAAGTATGCTCATTCTA
>FLSR01000822.1:8098-30346 GCA_900092035.1 Leuciscus waleckii | reverse complement strand
ATCGCGGGCACGGGTCGGGTAACGGGCCAAATTTAACGGGTCTGGGCGGGTGCGGTTTAATTTTGATATTATCACGGGTGACGGGTCGGATCTGGTGCTGAACTTTGCGGGTACGGGCGGGGGCGGGTCTCAAAAAGGGACCCGTGCAGGACTCTGGCGCAATCTTCAGCATGTTTATTAGACTGCGGCCCCTTTAAGACCGGGTGCAGATCTAATAGGCAACTGATGCACCATATTCTCCCAACTATTTCCATAACTACGTCCATTTAAGACATAAACTGTTTTTAGTGAATCTTCAAGCCGGTCATTTTGACATACTTTTGTGTACATTTGATCGTTTAGACGTGCACATGAAACCCAAAGTATAATTTGCTTGTCTCTGTCTGTTTCGGAGCGCGCGCCGCCTTGCGAACAGCATCTCTTGCGAACAGAATCTCTTGCGCAGATTTTTGTGCTTTTAATAGCTCTTTTAATTATTTAACGCGATCCGCAATTTAGCAACAGTAGCTAGACAGCATTTTACAACAATCACCGATTGTGCTGATTCTGTCGTTAAGTTTGAGTTTAAGGAGAAATGACAGCTTAATGCTGCGAAGGGAAGAAGTTGCGCTAGACAGAATGTGGCTATAGTTTAATGGTTTTACCTCAATATATTATTTTTTATAATCTTTGGAAGCCGAAATCTAAAATAAAGACTAATATCACACACCTTAAGTGGTAACCAGCAGGCTACGTTTGAATGTTTAATTCTGTCCTCCGTCGTCACTCATTAAGCAGGGCTGTAGTGTTGTGCGAGCTGTGGCACCGCGTGAGAGAAGAGTGTGAGTTCCGTTAAAGGAAAACAAACGCTTAGTTTGTGGAGAGGCAGCGGATGCAAGGAGGTTAGATGCACTGGTGCGACCTAGGAAAAATGTTAGTCGCACCCTTACAAAATATGGTCGCACTCTACACTGTAAAAAAGAAAAAGTTAGTTCAACTAAAATTTTCAAGGCAACCAACTGCACAGAATTTTTGAGTTGAAGATATCAACTTAATTTTTTAAGTTTTGAAGAACACAATTATTAAGTTGCGTCAGCAAGTTTTTCAAGTTCTGACAACTACGTTTTTTAATTCAAGTTACTGGAACTTTCAAGTCTGTAAAAGCTTACTATTTTGAGTTCAGATTGCCATCCCCTGTAATAAGTATCGGTAAGAGTAGGAATACCGTTAAAACCCTACTCCCCGGTCAATGCTCCGACAACAGCCCAGACATGGAGCTTCTTCAGCCACCCCCACAAAACCCCCCACCTGGGGGCTTTTCCGCCCCCCCCCCCCCCCCACACACACACACACACACATTAAATCATCCACTGACAGTAAACCAGTTAATTTTTGCATGTTTATTTGAACGACTTTGGCACAAACAGCTTTACAATTCCACAATATAAACAAGTAATCTTATGCCCAAAGCAAATACATCAGGTTTCAGAACCATAATATGGGCAGGTTTTTTTTTGTTTTTTGTTTTACTTTCAGACTCTTGTTGAGACCTTACAAATAATGCAATATTGCCAAAGATGACCGATAAACAGTTGTATAGTGCCTGCCTAAGTATTAATTCAGAAATGTGTAAATCCCCAGCTGAAAAAGCCAAATTATCTGAACTTTCTGAATTATCTGAACTTTGAAATTAGCCAAAAATGCAAACATGCAGGCTATAAGAGTAATGGTGAAACACAGCTTGCTTCTACTGAACAATCAATACCGTAGTCTCTTGACAGTAATATGACAGCTACACATAAAATATTTGTTTTTAGTTCAAATAAAGCACTTGTGTCCAGAGCAAATAAGGCACATGTCAATAAGTCTGGGAAATCAAAAGGAACAACATAAAAACTATAAGGTGGTCTATGTGAAGACTTACAAAATATCCAAACATAAATGAACAGACATGATAAAATAAATCATGAAAAATGAATCACTGGTTTAACAGCTTGGTCTTGAAGCTCTGGACACGCTTTGAGCAATTGGTGGACATTTCCATGAAAATGTGCTGGATAGTTTCAAAGGTATACCTGATGTCTTTTGGGAACTCCATGTTGAGGGCATAAAGCAAGCCAAAACTATACGCAAGCCAGTTGGGGTGTCTGGGATGTTTTCAGGACAATGGTTTCCTCCAACACAAGGGCAATATTAATGACTGCGTCGTCATCATCATCAAGCACTGTGAGGACCTAGCCTGGGTTTCCCCATGCTGCCTTGAGCGCAGCGTGATTTTATTCACGCTGATAGGCAGCCTGGATACCATGGACCGGATTTTCGCCTCATTAGAATTAGAATTTCTTTATTGTCATTGTACACAAGATACAACAAAATTGCAGAGCTTCTGCATAAGGTGCATGGTACATAAAAATAAATAAATAAAATATACATAATACGAAGTGATGTACAATTAAAATATTTAAGCTTGACAAAGAATAAAGAAAAAGAACATAGAAAGAGTTACTTGTGTATATATATAGAGTAATAATAATAATAAGCCACAGTTTGTCAAAATGATTAATGCCATAATATGAGGTAGACTTCTGACTCTGAATGAGAATATAAAAAACATTGCACAAAAAGTGAAGATATTTCACAGAAATACAAGACTGTACTAGTGTTGTCACGATACTAGAATTTCTAACTTCGATACGATACCTTGAAAAATATCGATATTCGATACCACGGAGAAAAAAACTGCCACAATATTAAGGGGGTATTTTTTTATTTTATTTAAAGCTAAATATAACAAGTCTAGAACATGACAATGAGGTATATTTTACATGAACAAAAATGTCCTGAGGTAGTGCACTGGTTCAAAAGCATAAATGCTGGTTAATACATTAACGTTATTTGATGAACAGATTTAAACGCAAACGTGCATCACACGCGAAACACTGCTCACTAGATCGACATGAAGTAAAGTCACCTTTATTTATATAGTGCTTTTAACAATACAGATTGTGTCAAAGCACTTAACTTAAAGCACTTTTCAGTTAAAGGCATATCATTATTGAATTGAGAGATGTCATTGTCTAGCTCAGTTTAGTTTAATTAGTATCTGTGTAATCAAATTGATGATAATCGCTAATGAAGGCAAATTGCAGAATTAAATATACTTTTTTTAAAATAAAGTAAATAAGCACAAGTTAATTTACATTTGACCACAGTTAAAATATTCACTTGTCTAAGATTCCTCAGTCAGATTATATTAACTTTAAGAATTACGGTGAAAAAACGAGACGACACACACTCATATCAACAACAATACTAGGCCATCTTGGTTAATGTTTCAGAAATGTTAAAATGAGAAGAGTTACCAACCTCTCAATTATTTATATAGATCCCGGGTGTCGGTCTTTCAGGTGCTTTGATATATTAGATACCTAACGCGTTTTTCAGGTTTGAACACGCGAGGCACACAGCACTCATCACACAGAATGAGCAGTGCGCTGCGTTTGTTATGTTGCTAGGCAACCACTGAAACAGCTGTCCTGTCAGTCAAGTAAACGTCAAATCAGCCTTTTATTAACATTTATTTACTTTCTGTTAACATTGTGGTAGTTACGGTTCGTGAAGTCGTTAAGCTCCTGGTAACCCGCGAGAGCACCACAAGTTTATCCTCCATCATCGCACTCTCCGGCGTTCAAGCAACTAGCTTTCATCACTAAAACGGAAGGCCCGCGAGGCGCAGCAAGCGCATAAACAGCGCGCAGAACGCTCGCTGGAAACCAATTGAAAATAGCCGCCTCTCACTGCAAAAAACGCGTCAGATGTGATCGGCCCCATTCACTTCACTTTTGCTATTTAATCAGAGCGAATGAGACGAGTGCGCGTGTGGTGTTTGTCAACACGCCTTTGGAGAGAAGTGAAAGTGACAGCTCGGCTAGTATCGATACTACGGGAAATTAGTATTGGTACCGTTCAGATATTTCAGTATCGATATTTATCGAAATATCAATATTTTTTGACAACACTAGACTGTACTAGACTGAAGGTATAAAGAAATGGAGATTGCACAGAAATATGATACATAAATACACATATTGTGCTGAGTAAAATGTCAGTGCATCCGAGTGTTCAGTGCATATGTGTGTTCAGTGTAATTATAGCTCTGGGGAAAAAGCTGTCCTTGAGCTATTTGTCCTTGACTTAAGCATCTGTAGCGCCTACCAGAGGGCAGCAGTTTAAACAGGTGGGAACCAGGGTGAGAGTGGTCTTTTCCAATGTTCTGGGCTCTGTTGAGGCAGCGGGAGTTATAAAGGTCCTTCAGGGAGGGAAGAGGGCAGCCAATGATCCTCTGCGCAGTGTTAATGATCCGCTGTATTCCCTTTCTCTCTGCCTCAGTACAGCTACAGTACCATACTGAGAGACAGTATGTCAGCAGGCTCTCCACTGCAGAGCGATAGAAGGTCTCCAGCAGCTTCTCCTTTAGGTTGGTCTTCTTTAACACTCTCAAGAAGTGAAGGCGCTGCTGTGCCTTCTTGATGATTCCTGTGGTGTTGGCTGACCATTTGAGGTCTGCTGAGATGGTTGTGCCAAGGAATTTGAATGTTTGAACCCTCTCTACACAGTCTCCATTGATGTAGAGGGGAGCGGGGTCTGCCCTGTGCCTTCTAAAGTCGAGGATGATTTTCGTTTGTTTTGGTGGTATTTAGTGTCAGGTTATTGGCTGAACACCACTCTGACAATCTCAGGATCACATTTCTATAGGCAGCCTCTGCCCCTTTGAAATTATACCCACCACTGTAGTATCATCTGCAAATTTGATGATGTTGTTCTGGTGATGGACTGGGCGGCAGTCATGCGTACAGAGAGAGTACAGAATTGGGCTCAGCACGCACCCTTGAGGGGAGCCAGTGCTGAGCGTGCGGGTGGAAGAGAAATGGGGACTGAGTTTAACAGTCTGAGGGCGGTCCGTCAGGAAGTTCCTGATCCAATTACAGGTGAGTAAAGGAAAGCCCAGATCTGTGAGTTTGCTGAAGAGGATGTCCGGTATGATAGTATTAAAAAAAAGCGAGGGGACCAATCACAGAACGGGGAGGGAGCAGCAAGACGATGACGACGTCTATGCGACACACCAAAGCAGTTTGTTTATATCTATGGATCCAACATGGCATCAGACGCGAAGGTACCTTTCGATGCAGCCTTAGATAGTGTCTAAGTAGTTTAGAACGAAGTTTATTTTGTCTTCTTCCTCGTCGAATTTCTGTCGCTCTACATACGTCATCTGGTATAATTGAAACGATTGGCTATGAGGTACGTACAGGGGCATTTGATAGACATTCGTAGCGCCCAATAAACGGCTCTTGGCATTCGTAAACCACGCCTCAAATACGAGAAAATGAACATGTGGTTCCCAGACCACGTTTCAATGAGAAAGAGGTCTGACGTTAGCCAGGCTAGTGAGGACCCCCATCTTGATGCCTTTCATCTGTTTGTCATCTGCATCAGTTGCCTGACAAAACAAAAACACCACTGAAATAATGTCCTGTAGAAAACTAGTCAATAATGAGTGATGTCTATTTGTGTATGGCCTCTTTGCTATACAACACTACTAAAAGCTGAAGTTCTTCCAAGCTGCACTCACCAGGCATCTAGAGAAAAGCTTCTCAGTATTCTCCCACAGAAATATGGGAAGACCTTCCACAGCTGCCTGTCTGCGATGACTTGTGATGTCAGATGTCTGTTTTGGAAGAATATAAAGACAAACAAATACTTTTGTTTAGCTCTGTGAAATGTACTTGTGCATGTGCACTTGTGCTTGTACTTGTTCCATTTGTATTCCCATCTCTATAATTGTGCATATAGGCAGATAAAATAATTGCAGGCTCTGTTAGTTTGTCTTTTAAGGATAAGTTCACTATTTTGCACTTTGAGCCCCCTTTCTGGGTTATCTTAGATGAAATAGAGTGTTTGACGAACACTCAACGAACACCACTAACCAATCGTGAGTTGCACATCTTTGAAAACGAACGTTTAAGGTTGATTTAAAGACAGGTTTGTGAATGCATGTAGCTAGCCATTCTGAAGCATGGCAGGGCCGATTCTAAATCAGCCAAAAGCTCAAGACTGGACCAATAGTCAAAATTCTGGTGTCAAACACTCTATTTCATCAATCCAGAGAGGGGGCTCAAAGTGCAAAACCATGAACGTATCCTTTAAATATTACTATATTAAAAGTCAATCAAGATGGAATCGCTCACCAATGTAGCTGATGCAAAAAAAAATAATTAAGTTATATTACATCAAAAGTGCAGAGTGCTAGCTTGGTAGTTCCTTCTTGATTAATGGTTTAAATATTAGTGGACAAACTGAAGAAAAGGCCTTTTAGTCAATATAACAACCTGTTTGTCAAGCATTTCCAAAAGGGTTTCCATCTCTCGACTGAAGGCGCCCTTCCTGGCATGATACAATTTCAGCAGACGAGGGTTGAACATCTCAAGGGCAGCTTTAAATGTTCCCGTCAGGTCCTTGGTGGTCACACGAGTGAACTCTTGACAAATCTGAATGAAACAAATGCAATACAAATACAACAAGCTGATAGTGTGATTTCATTGTTATAATTAAGACTGCAAACTCAAAGCCATGATACAAATGAACCTACATACACTATTATGAAAAAACATAATACAAATATAAACACATGCACCAAGTTCAAGAAAAAAAAAAAGATGCCTTACCTGTTCTTCAAGAAATAGACCGGGCCACCTCTCCTGAACCTCTGAGACCATGGGCTCCATCTCTACAATCTCCATTCTCCTAAGGGAGAATGTGATGTCCATCTTCTGTCTGATGAACTCCATGTCCTTGTTTTTCTTCTTCATGGCTTCAACCAGGTAAGACCTCAGGTCTTCCTAGTCATCCTCAGTGTAGCTTTCAGGATGATCTGGCACATGGTTGACCTCACCTCGTTTTTAAAAAAAAATTTTAAGGAAAACCTTCCCTCCGGACCACCATCCCCATCATCATCATCATCATCATCATCATCTCTTCTTCGCCTGTTGACACCATGATCATCCGCCTTCTCCCTTCTTGATCTCCTGTTGACACCAACCTCATTACATCCAGCTTGACGTAGTTTTGATCTGTAGTTCCCCATCTTGTACTTTATGCTGGTTGTCCATCCTGCATATCCAGTACCAGGGATATCCAGGGATGTTGGTTGACAAGTTCAGCAGCAACAGAATCAAACTCATGTTTTCAGGGTAGGCTTTCAAGAAAATATTTCTTGTGCCAACTTGTCCAAAATCTCTTTTTTCACATCTCTGGTTACATGTAAACCCTTCCCTAATATTTCAAACGTGTCATTCCCCTTGCGGAGTATCAGTTCAACATCATATGAGAATTCTGCTACTGGGAATGGAGTGGGCCACTGTGAAACGTTCCTCCTATATGTCCACACAACTGAAGATAAGCTGTGGATTGAGTTTGGAGATCCAATGATGGCTATGTCAAGGGAAGAGATGGAGGATGACCGAGTTGGTGTTGGAGGTGGTGGTGATGGCATGTCCTCATTGCTCCACAGAATATTCAAGACAGCCTTTTCTGAAGTTAACTCTGCTATGTCAATCAGGTTGCAAACTGCCTGGCCAAAGTCTAAGTCTTCATACTGTATACAGAATTCACCCACAAGTTCAAGTTTTTGACGCAGTTCATTGTACAGTTCCTCTAAAGTTTCAGGAGCTTTGGTCAGCCGAATCTTACGGACGAGTTTGGGATTTATGTGGACCAGAACAGCAAAGCCTGTGAGGACAAAAGAAGAACAGATATTTGCATGACACTTTAAACTGAAGCCATATACAGTCATGGCCAAAAGTATTGGCGCACCTCAAGAATTGTTGGTTTTTAAAGGGGTGGTTGAGTATGATTTCACTTTTCTAACTTTAGTTAGTGTGTAATGTTGCTGTTTGAGCATAAACAACATCTGCAAAGTTACAAGTCTCAAAGTTCAAAGCAAAGGTAGATATTTGCTTTTAAAGAAAAGGACTACAACAAACGGCTGGTTGGGACTACATGACATTCCTCCCGGGTTAGTGACATCACTAACCCTAGAATTTACATAAACCCTGCCCCCGGGAACACAGTCCATGTTGAGAAGAGGAAAAGTTGTTGTATAAGAGTACATTGGTGAGTCAGCTCAAACTTTAGCATCCATCTTTTCACATGCAATAGAAAGTCACTCTGTGTGCATCTCACAACAGTTCCTATTCAAGCGATTTATAATTATCATGACAGAAATGCTAATTGAAGATAGTTAACTCCACATCAGCAACATAAATTAATCAACTAACCATTCAGAGACATCCTGTTGCATTCTACATGTTGTCACTTCTTCTTGAGTCTCTCCATTTTTTTCTGACTCCGTTTTAACATTAAAGGCAGAACAGTTTCTGTCATTTTAGTGTGTCTGCGTGAGGTAATAGCAGCTGCTAACACCCCGCCCTCTGCAGCAGCTCATTTGCATTTAAAGGGCCCGGCACAAAACGGTGCGTTTTTGCAAACCCTCAAAAAGTGACAACTTTAACTTGCTATATAAAAATATCTGGGGGGTATTTTGCGCAAAAATTTAACACACACACTCTGGGGACATCATAGATATATTTTACATCTTGTGAAAAGGGCATTTTACCACCCCTTTAAGCAAAATTCACACACTTTTGAAGGTTTTTTTGATAAAATAACCAAACCAGGATATTTTCAATAGCTCAACACAACTGAAACAAAAATTGGTTGGTCATATAAGTATGCACGTGGAGAGTTTGTGCGTGCGCGTGCGTCTCATATGAGTATGTGCGCGGAGAGTTCCGCGCGTCTCGTGTGTGTAGAGTTTGCGTGTATGCGCGTGAGCGACTTTATGTGCGTCGTTGTGCATTTCAAATGTATTTGTTTGAGCACTGACGTTGATGAGTTAACTCCTTAGGTATCGAAATCTGAAACCGAACAACATGTCATTTTTTGATACTCAATAGTATCGAGGCAATTATCTATTGCTAGAAGCTATATCTATCTAGTTAACTACGGTATCAAACCGAAGTTTTGCATCAGTTTTAGCACGTTAGTTCTACCTTGGTTGCAGCGCATGGTCATGAGCAGCAATGTGAACTATAACCACCGCCGGTGCTTTGGTTTCATGTCAATGAGCAAAGCAGACGTGCATAAAACAATGCCATCATTCATCGAGAGTAACAAACATAACGGCAAAACAAATCTTTCAATTAATATGTGGACAATAATTATATTGAGCTAGCTGTTCAAAATAGCTAGCTTCTAACCGATTAGCTAGTGGGGGATTTTGTATTGCCATAAACGCCTCGCCTGGTTATGATTTATCAATTTTGTTTCCCACAATGAAATGTAATACAAATACCAAATGCATATACATATTCATATGATTAGCTTACCCGTTAGAAGGAATGTTTCTCTTCGACAAAGACATCAGGGAAAGTTATCGCTGGCACCGTGACAAGATGGCAGGCAAACTTTCGAAGGGAGCTCCTGGGAAAATCCTTGGAAACCCGTCGCAGCCGGTTGCCATGACAAATTTCAAATGAGCATGCGCAGATAAGTTGACCTCACTCTAACTGGGTGTCAACTACAACTTCAAAATAAAATCAACTCAATTCATAAAATAAGATGAACTTTTCCTCAGAAATGTCTGAAAGTGAGTTTAAGTGGCTTACAACAGATAGTTCAAGTTCCAACTAGCAATTTTAGTGTCAGTGAATGCAAAAATCTTAGGAAGGTGAACAATTTTGAGTTGTCATTTTTACAGTGAGCCCTGGTGAAGAGTATACACACCTGTGTGTTTGTGTGCATGCATGTGCATGTGTGTAATCATGCTCATTACACATTGTTTTTTTTGCTCTAGTACCAGGCCTTCATTTATGTGTGAACATTTTTAGATTCATGCTGGAATTATTGATTTTATTTACCAGTTTCTATTGGAGTCACACCTGTGTGTGAGTGTGTGTGTGTGCAAGTGATCAGGTTCGTTCCACATTGCATGAGTGCTCTAGTACCAGAACTTCATTGTGGTACTGAAATTTTCAGATTTATTCTGGATTTATAGTTTGTTTTTTGTTTTTTTGATTTTCCCATTCATTTCAATGTGGGGTCAATATTGACCCCACATTGAGTTTGTGTATTCCATTGCAGATAAATAAGTTTGTGTTGAGAGAAAAATAATTGGTGCAATGCTGAAGGTTAGCAAGATTGAGTGACCAAGTTTAAACAGGCATAAATACTTTACAGGAATCTTAAAATTGTGTAAATTGGATTTTTGATTCAATAATAGAAAAAGAAAAGAAAATAAATAAGAGGAATTCTATGGAGCCCCTAAAGGGACGTGGTGGTGGAAAAAAATTTAGGATGGGAGAATTATTATTATTATTTTTTTTTCAAATCTTTTGTGTTCCCTCGCAAAGATATTTGCGTTCCCACGCAAAACCTGCTTTTGAGCTCGGACCGACACTTCCTGTTTAATGTCCCGCTGGCAGTGTTTCAGAGCTCCGTACGTTAATGGAGCGTTTCATGGTGTTTGAACTTGGACTCGAATATAAAGAAATGCTGTCAGTGCTTAAAGGTGATCTAAGTGATGTTGGTTGATGTCACTTCTTGTTGACGTTTAAAGTATTGTCAAACAAAATGGATGCTATAGCTAGACCTTTCCTCCTCCTCATCCCCGCACTAACCCCCCAAACCCCACCCCCAAAGTTTTCTTGTCGGTTATTGGCTGGAACAGTTTGTTATGTTTTGTGGTGCTGGTGATTTTTTTTTACTTTTGTTTGTTTAGTTACATAAAGCCTATTACATATACAGATGCATACAATTACGTACATCTGTACAATAACAAATAAAATGACCATTTCACTGACAATGTGTGATTTTGTGAGTAAAAGGTTTCTAATAATTAAAATAAACAGATTCAAATAAAGCAAACATATAGTGAAATAAACTTTGTGGTGATGCTGTAGTTTCTTTCAGCCTGTTGACACCAATAAAATTAGCTTAATGTGCCAATTTACAGAAGATCTCAGACTTCAGATGATCTCAGATGAATGAGCTGAAAACAGGGAACTTTTGGAGACCAAGAGGTTTTTCAGCAGAAGTTTAACATGATGGCCCTGTACTTTTTAAATGCAGATTGGATAAAAACACAGTGATCACAGTTCACACCTGCAGTGAAGCCCCTCCCACAACAATTCACCAATAAATACTGGGAATATTCCCATCATTCTACAAGAGAAGGACAAACTCCAGGAGTAGCAGCTGAAATCTGACTGTTAAAGTGGAGTTTATTAAGAGGAGATTGAAGACATGAGGGATCCAGAACCATCCAGAATAAAACATGAAGATACTGAGGAACAAATAGGTTGGTGTCCATTCTTGATTCTTCATTGTTGACTGATTTGGTAGATGTGAATTAATAAGCAGTATATGGATGATAAATGATGGAGAAATACATCCAAATGATCATAACCTTGTATATAGTAGTTGTCGAGCATATTTTTACTATATTAACAATGAATGACAGAACAAAAAGTGAAAGATCTGATCTCTGTTGCTTTCTGCTATTAAATAAGGATTCACATGAATTGATTCTAACTTGATGTGTATTTTAGACCAGGTGAGAGTGAAAGAGCAAAGACAAGAACTGAATGAAGTGGAGGAGGAACATCGTAACTTTACAATTCAAAGAACAAAAGCCAAAAAGACGCACACCTGCACTCAGTGTGGAAAGAGTTTCACACAGAAAGCACACCTTAATACACACGTGAGAATTCACACTGGAGAGAAACCGTATACATGCACTCAGTGTGGAAAGAGTTTCTCACAGAAAAGAAACCTTAACATACACATGAGAATTCACCCAGAACCATCCAGAATAAAACATGAAGATACTGAGGAACAAATAGGTTGGTGTCCATTCTTGATTCTTCATTGTTGACTGCTTTGGTAGATGTGAATTAATAAGCAGTATATGGATGATAAATGATGGAGAAATACATCCAAATGATCATAACCTTGTATATAGCAGTTGTCAAACATATTTTAACTGTATAAACAAGTGAATGACATAAAACGTTGCCACATAAAAGATCTGAAACCTGATCTCTGTTGCTTTCTGCTACTAAATTAAACTGTACTTCTGTGTATTTTAGACCAGGTGAGAGTGAAAGAGCAAAGACAAGAACTGAATGAAGTGGAGGAGGAACATCGTTACTTTACAATTCAAAGAACAAAAGCCAAAAAGACGCACACCTGCACTCAGTGTGGAAAGAGTTTTTCTCGTTCATCAACTCTCAGTGTTATCTGCGTGTTACTCTGGAGAAAAAACATTTAACTGTGATCACTGTGGAAAAGATTTTATTTCATCATCAAATCTAAAAGATCATCTAAAAAGTTCATTCAGATGAGAAGCCTTATGTGTGTTCTCTCTGTGGAAAGAGTTATTCACGGCCTGACAGTTTTCAAAAGCACAAGAAAACACACAATGAAGTGAGAGATCATGTGTGTTGTGACTGTGGGAAGAGCTTTACTACAGCTGGTGAACTGAAACAGCACCAAAGAATTCATACTGGAGAAAAACCTTACATATGCTCATATTGTCACAAGAGTTTCAGTCATTCTGGATCTTTGAGAGTACATGAGCGAGTTCATACTGGAGAGAAGCCGTACGACTGTACTCAGTGTGAGAAGAGTTTCACACAGAAAGTAAACCTTAAAACACACATGAGAATTCACACTGGAGCGAAACCGTATCCATGCACTGGTTGTGAGAAGAGTTTCACATCTTCAGCCATACTCAAGTATCATCTGCACATTCACTCTGGAGAAAAGCCATTTAACTGTGATCAGTGGTAAAGATTTTATTTCATCATCAAATCTAAAAGATCACCTAAAAATTCATTCAGATGAGAAGCCTTATGTGTGTTCTCTCTGTGGAAAGAGTTTTTCAAGACTGTACAGTTTTAAACAGCACCAGAAAACACATAATGATCCATAATGATAATCTCTGAAATCACACAAGCAACTTTATACTGTAGAAAAATTGTACGACTGTATTCAGTATGAGAAGAGTTTCACCCAATCAAATAATCTAGGGACTCATATTTATAAAAAAACGGAAAGAGTTTTTCTCAAGCATCAACTCTCAGTTTTCATCTGTACATTCACACTGGAGAGAAACCGTATACATGCACTCAGTGTGGAAAGAGTTTCACTGGTGAATCAGGTCTCAAGTATCATCTGCGTATTCACACTGGAGAAAAACCATTCAACTGTGATCAGTGTGGTAAAGATTTTATTTCATTATCAAATTTAAAGAAACACTGATCGTTCATCAGATGAGAGGCCTTATGTGTGTTCTCTCTGTGGAAAGAGTTTTTCAAGGCCAGACAGTTTTAAACTGCACCAGAAAACACACAATGAAGTGAGAGATCATGTGTGTTTGGACTGTGGGAAGAGCTTTACGACACTGGGCAATCTGAAACAGCACCAAAGAATTCACACTGGAGAAAAACCTTACAAGTGCTCACATTGTGACAAGAGTTTCACTCATTCTTTATCTCTGAAATCACACAAGCGAGTTCATACTGGAGAGAAGCCGTACGACTGTACTAATGTGAGAAAAGTTTCACCCGATCACATAGTCTAGTGAATCATATTAGAAAGCATTGTTCTGTGTCACAGCGAGCAAATGTTTTGTTTGATTCACATAAAGTAAATGTGTAGTTAGTTAACTAATAAACTAGTGTTGCTGTAAAATGCCACAATATTTGTGTTTTATATGTTAGAGAACAAGAAAGAAATTTATTGAAAATGATTTTGATTGAACGCTTACTCAAAAAATACCAAAATTAAAAGAGACTGGACAGAAATGTAGAAAAACAACAACAATCAGTTATTTGTTAAAGGGTTAGTTCACTCAAAAATTTTTATTCTGTCAGTAATTACTCACCCTCATGTTGTTCCAGTCATACTACGTGAATTCACTCGAGGCCCAGAGAGAAGGAAATGAATAGTGGACTAAAGTCGTTATTTTTGTTTGTTTTTTGCACACAAAAAGTATTCTTGTCACTTTATAAACTTAAGATTGAGCCACTGTAGTTACTTGGACTATATTAACGATGTCTTTAATACATTTTTCTGGACCGGCAAGTTTCATTCCCTTAGAAACCTATGGAGGAGTGATCCAGCTCTCAGATTTAATAAAAAATATCTTAATTTGTGCTCCGAAGATGAACGAAGGTCTTACGGGGTTGGAACAACATGAGGGTATGAGAGTAATTACTGACAGAATTTTCATTTTTGGGTGAACTAACCCTTTAATATAAGAAACAATTCCCTGAATTTGATCAGTTTAAATGTAAAAAAAAAAAAAAAAAAATTTTGTTACATAAAGCTTGTTATTACATAAACAGATGTATAAACAATAACGTATATAGTATGTACAATAACTCTGTAAAATAACAACAAATAAAATGACCATTTCACTGACAATGTGTGATTTTGTGAGTAAAAGGTTTCTACAGATCCAACAATTAAAATAAACAGATTCAAATAAAGCAAACGTATAGTGAAATAAACTTTAGATCTGTGACGTTAGTTTTGTGGAAGTTGTTTTTGAATTGTAACTTTCTGACTTGTCATTTAGCTGTCAGTGTAAGGCAGTTCTCAGACCTGCCAACCTGTACGCATTTTGCGTAGCAGATATGCAATTTTGACTTCAAAGTATGCTGGTACGATTTGTTACTCTAAACTACGCAAAAACCTGGTGACGCCTCTGCACGCGCAGTCCTCAAATCAAGCAACAGCAAAAGAAGAAGAGTTCGACCAATCATAACGCTGGGTTCATTCATGATGATTGATGCGTAAGGCCTATCATTTAAAAGAGACTGAAAATCGACAGCAATAAAGAATCCCACTCGATCCCTCTTCCACTCCCGCGGCCCGGAGTCTGACTGATTTCACAAGTGAGGACAGTACAGTAGTCACGGTATTCTGACTCCTGAAGGTAAACGGCCTGGGCTCGATGTGGAAAGTTGAAATATTGTATTGAGTAAACTTAATCCTATGGATTCGATGATCACACGGATCGCATGGATTATCTTAAAATACTCTGTTATTCATGGTCACTCAGAAAAGAGGAAGACATCATTCAGCCACGCAAATAATAAAATGCTCAAGTAATGCTGAAAAATAAATCTTAATAAATTTGAAATCGGTATGGCTTAGTGATTATGAAAGTGATGTGATTTGTGGATTACCGGAATCTGGAGAAACAGGTGTTTATTTATTCATTCTCACACTGTAAAAAATGTCCCCGTTAATTTACAGTAAATTGCAGTCAGCTAGATTTACCTGTAGAATGCTGTATTTTACAGGGACCTGCTGTAATCTCAATAATCTAGGGACTCATATTTATAAAAAAATAAAAAATAAAAAAAAAAAGCATTGTTGTGTGTCACAGTGAGTGAATATTATGTATTAAGTAAATATGTAGTTAGTTAACTAATAAATAGTGTTGCTGTAAAATGGCACAATAATTGTGTTTTATATGTTAGAGAACAAGAAAATTATTGAAAATTATTTTGATTGAACTCAAAGAAATACCTAAATTAAGAGAGACTGGAAAGAAATGTAGAAAACCAACAATCAGTTATTAGTTAATATATAGTTTTTTTTTTCTACTTTTGTTTGTTTACATAAAGCCTGTTATTGCATAAACAGATGTATATACAATAAAGTACATCTGTACAATAACAACAAATAAAATTACCATTTCACTGACAATGTGTGATTTTGTGACTAAAAGGTTTCTACAGATCCAATAATTAAAATAAACTGAGATTCAAGCAAACGTATAGTGAAATAGTTTTGTGAAAGTTGTTTTTGAGTTGTAACTTTCTGACTTGTCATTTAGCTGTCATTGTCTCTAGTAAAACAGCCATATCACCCTGTAGCCCAAGACTGGTTGCCCACTGAAGCTAAGCAGGGTTGAGCCTGGTTAGTACCTTGCAACAAGTCCTCCAACCCATACGACCATTTAGGTCGTTTGTCACTACCTTCAAATATGACACATAAGGGCGTTCCCTAAATTAGCGCCCCTACCGGCAGCAGAAATACAACATAAACTTTCGTTTTGTTTTTTTATTTACCTGCTACCAGTTTACGTCAAACTCCCAGCTATTCAAAGTGGTTTATTGCTATAAAAAGATATGAATTTTTGATGACTTCATCACACGTAGCCTACAGGTAGGGTTTCCATCCGTCTCGTATTGTCCCGTGTTTATGAATTAAATTATGTCATGTTTCAAATCGGTATGTATTTCATGCTGTGTGACGTTCAAATCATTCAAACGGACGCCAGCATTATAAAGTTAATTTTCATTGTGATATTAAATTTGAAATTCGCCTGTAGTGGGAAAGGAATCATGCAAAAGTCACACATTTACTATGTTTTACCATAGTAATGCTGCGTTCTATTATTGTCAACGAACCGACTCGGCCCTCGGATATGACGTCACTTCCACACTTCAAGCGTTCTGGTATGTTTTGCGCAGTGACATGCAGGTAGTGATACGGACGCAGTAAGGTATTGCAGTAATACGAGTGATTAAAATCGTCATTAAAACAACCAAAGCTGTCCAAAAACAATGAAACAATGAAAACAATTCATACTTACAAGTCACACAGGGTGCAGCCATTTTGGATTCCATATCGGAATTGTCCGACTTCCGAGCTGTGAAATCCAAGGAAAGGGGGCGCGTTGGTGCGTGTTGCTAGGCAACGTCTGTCTTCCTAGTCAGATCTCCGACACGGACAAATAATAGAACGCACCATAACTGTCGATCCACCATGTCATGTGTAGTACTAAAGGACAGTAACCGCATCCCATACCATGCTTCTTCCTCTGTAACTGTAACCACAACACTTACAGTGCTTTCACTGTAGTTGTAATGTGGAATTTGTTGTTAAAACACAGTAACAACATTTGCCATGCTTTTGCCACAGTGACTGTTTTATTGTGTACTGTTGTAGTTAAAGCACAATAACACAACATTTACCATGCTTTTACTACAGTTACTGTAGTTGTAATGTGGTATTTGTAGTTAAAACACAGTAACAACATTTACCATACTTTTACCACAGAAACTGTGGTTTCACTGTGTAGCCTAATATGTGTAAACAACAGTAACACAACACTTACAATGGTTTTTACACAGTAACTGTAGATTTACTGAAGCATGTGTTGATATAGCACAGTAATTTACCATGCTTTTACCACAGTCTGTTTTTTACTGTCTACTATTTGTAGTTTAAGCACAGTAACCACAGGACTTACCATGGTTTTACCAGAGTAATCGTCGTTGTTGAACTTGACTGTTGACCTCGACTGGGGATGTCATCGGACGGTGGAAGGAATACTTCGAGGAACTCCTCAATCCCACCGACACGTCTCCATTAGGAAGCAGAGGCTGAGGGCACAGAGGTGGACTCGTCCATCACCCAAGCTGAAGTCACAGAGGTAGTCAAGAAACTCCTCGGTGGCAAGGCACCGGGGGTAGATGAGATCCGCCCCGGGTACCTCAAGTCCCTGGATGTTGCGAGACTGTCTTGGCTGACACGCCTCTGCAGCATCGCGTGGCGGTCGGGGACAGTACCTTTGGGCTGGCAGACCGGGGTGGTGGTCCCTCTTTTTAAGAAGGGGGACCGGAGGGTGTGTTCCAACTACAGGGGGATCACACTTCTCAGCCTCCCCGGGAAAGTCTATGCCAGGGAACTGGAGAGGAGAACACGGCCGATAGTAGAACCTCGGATTCAGGAGGAACAGTGCGGTTTTCGTCCCGGTCGTGGAACACTGGACCAGCTCTATAACCTCTCCAGGGTGCTGGAGGGTTCATGGGAGTTGCCCAACCAATCCACATATGCTTTGTGGATTTGGAGAAGGCATTCGACTGTGTCCCTCGCGACGTCCTGCGGAGGGTGCTTTGGGAGTATGGGGTCCGGGGCCCTTTGCTAAGGGCTATCCGGTCCCTGTACGACCGGAGCAGGAGCTTTGTTCGCATTGCCGGCAGTAAGTCAGACTTGTTCCCGGTGCATGTTGGACTCCGGCAGGGCTGCCCTTTGTCGCCGGTTCTGTTCATAATTTTTATGGACAGAATTTCAAGGTGCAGCCAGGGGCCAGAGGGTGTCAGGTTTGGGGACCAAACGATTTCATCTCTGCTCTTTGCGGATGATGTTGTCATGCTGGCCCCATCAGACCGGGACCTTCAGCATGCACTGGGAGGGTTTGCAGCCGAGTGTGAAGCGGATGGGATGAGAATCAGCGCCTCCAAATCCGAGGCCATGGTTCTCAGTCGGAAAAGGGTGGCTTACCCACTTCAGGTTGGTGGAGAGTTCCTGCCTCAAGTCGATGTATCGGTCAATCTACGTTCCTACTCTCACCTATGGTCATGAGCTGTGGGTCATGACCGAAAGGCAAGACCCGGATACAAGCAGCCGAAATGAGCTTTATCCGCAGGGTGGCTGGGCGATCCCTTAGAGATAAGGTGAGAAACTCGGTCACCCGGGAAGAGCTCAGAGTAGAGCCATTGCTCCTCCACATCGAGAGCGGCCAGCTGAGGTGGCTCGGGCATCTTTTCCGGATGCCTCCTGGACGCCTTCCCAATGAAACAATGCTTTTATGATCCTTCTTATTAAACAATATATAAAAATAACATTTTGGCGATTCTGCAAGGTGTATGTAAACGTATGACTAAAGTGTAAATGTAACAAAAATCATAACATTATTAAGTCAAGTCAAGTCAAGTCAAGTCAAGTCAAGTTTATTTGTATAGCGCTTTTCACAATACAGATTGTATCAAAGCAGCTTCACAGTATTAAATTAAAATAATACAACAAAGTTTGTTTCAAGAGGAATTTATTGATTGATAAAATTAAATTAAATATCCCCAAAATATCCCCAACTGAGCAAGCCAAAGGCAACAGTGGCAAGGAACCGAAAAACTCCAAGTTTTAGAAACCAAAATTTTGCTATGATTTTCACGTTCTCATGTGTTGCTATGGTTACTAGGTCAATCATTGCAATTTCATGACTCACAGGAAAAATTGACCACTTGCACTGAGCTTTGTGACTGAGCTTTATTTCCGGTTATGTTTAGTTTCAATATACTGTGGTCAATGAGTTGAACAAACGGCACCTAAAATTTGTGTCCGCAACAGGATTGAAAAAAATAAATAAAAAATTTGACAGGAGAAGGGATATTCTGATTTGCAGAATTTTACAAATTTATCGGAACATGAAGTTTTAATCCAACCCAAGCCGATCTGAGAAAGTAGCGGGTGTCAATAATACGCCATTATTTCACCACAGGGTGTCAGTGTTCGTCTAAAGTAGTGACCGTGACACTGAAGTGTGTGAGAACACCTGAATAACATCAGTACGAACCACCAACATTTATTTATTTGGATTAAATATTTTAACCATTCTCTGTCATTTTTAATGCAGTCTTTTCACTATTTATATGTTTATGCCCAAAATGCTATAATATTCAAAGGAGTTGACTATCATTCTCCTATACGCTGTGTACGTTACTGATTAAATTAGCCTAGCCTATTTAACATCGTTTTTAAAAGACTGAAATAAACACCAGCACACACAAGCAATCCTTTTAATAGTAAATTTCATTTATAAATGTAAACCCAACTGGTATGAAATGTCAGAGAGAAAAAAAACAAAAAAAAAAACTGTTAATGAGAAGACGAGTATATAGGACTGCTGCTGCTTAGTGGATAAATATATTTAGCCTATTTATTATTCACAATGCACAGTTGGAAAGAAAATATATTTATAGAAACATTTCAGCAGGCTCAAGCTAATTAATACAGAGATCATTATTCATTGTTTTAATCAATTGGCAGCCATAAAACATAGTGATAATCTGCATTCTCATGTATGAAGGTGTGCTGAACGCTCTTACCGGAATAACTTCTGTATATACATTTTGAGCGAAGTCTCCGCATTGTGAATCTAAAATGCCTGTACTTGGAAAACTTTCCAAGTCTAAATGGTCAGAGTCTGTGTCAAGTCCGAGTTCATTCAAAATTGGACTTGAGTCTGAGTTTGAGTACCCCAACTCTAGTCTCTAGTGTTCTTAACGTGATCCACACTATCACTTGGTACTAAGGTCTCTAGTGTTTCACTAAATAACTTGATTCCCTAACTACCTTGCTGTAGCAATGATAAACAGACAGACTTCAGCAAATGTCCTCTAAATGCTTTAACCACGGCCGGGGGATCTCCCCCAAGAAGAAGAAGCACAGCCGGAGGATCTCAGATTGAGATTCTCCATTGAGAATCCCACCAGCGAACACGAATACAACAGTTTTATAAAATAGCGGTATTCTCTCTGTGTTCAAGCACAGCTTTTTTTCCTGACGTAGGCGACGCGAGGCGACAACACAGTCGGCTTTCATCAGTGATAGTTTTTTGGCGCCGGTTTGGTGTGTCCCGGGCTTAATAGCATCAAACACAGCCCAGACGTCTAGACTAAAACCAAGCGAAATTTGGGTTGTCAGTGAAAAAGTAATAGACATCTAACCATAGCCCAAGAATAGACTATAGTCATCAACGCATAGAACATGTCAAAGAAATTAAACAAAACACCTTGAAATCACTGTTGACTTTGCTTGGTGGAATATCATACACCTCGCAATTCATTTAAGGGTAAAATTGTAATTGATGTTCAACAAATAAAAAACATGTATAATTCAGATAAACAAATGACAAAGCTCGGGTTGCTGAATATTCAGTCCTTTTTTTCAAAAGCACTTATAGTAAATGATATGATTAGAGTAGATGTGTTTGACAGAAGCCTGGCAGAAAACCAGACGATTACATTACTTTATTGAGTCCACCTCCAAGATTATTGTTATAAACATGAACCTCCTGTGAAAGGCAAAGGGTGAGGTGTTGCTGTAATTTATAGTAATATGTTCAGTATTACTCGAAAGTCTAGTTTCAAATATAACTCTTTTGAAGTGATTGTATCTTAAGTGTAAGTGATGAATCCTGTTTGAGATTTGTGCTGGCTACTGTATACAGGCCACCAGGGCACCATACAGACTTTATCAAAGAATTTACTGATTTTCTATTAGAGTTAGTACTGGCTGCAGATAAAGTCCTAATTGTTGGTGATTTTAATATCCATGTAGATAATGAAAAAGATGCATTGGGATTGACAATTACAGACATCCTAAACGTTATTGCAGTTCCAACATGTGTCAGGACCCACTCATTGTCATAATCATACTTTAGATTTAATATTGTTACATGGAATCAGTGTTGCTGAAACATTAATTAATTGAGTTGTATATACATGCTTTATTTGTGTAATTTCAAAGACCTGCTATATGTTCATTATTTTTAGTGTAGCTAAACTAAATTTGCTGCTGTCATTTGAACGTACAACTGCGGCAAAATTTGTATTTTTGTAACACAAAACATTTTATTTTATAATTTTTGTATTTATTTTTTGCAGAGGAACTTACACTGACAATTTTACCTCATCTAACTTTTCTAAAACTTCGAAAAGTTTTATAAAATTATATTATATTATAAAATTAAACAAATCAATTTAACTGATATATCAAATGTGACTCTGGATCACAAATCCAGTCACAAGTCGCACAGGTATATTTGTGGCAATAGCCAACAATACATTGTATGGGTCAAAATGATCTATTTTTCTTTTATGCCGAAAATCATTAGGATATTAAGTAAAGATCATGGTCCATGAAGATATTTTGTAACTTTCCTACTGTAAATATATAAAACATTTATTTTTGTGAGTGAATGCAACACAATCGCCAAAATAAATGAACAACTTTAAAGGAGATTTTCTCAATGGGTCGATTTTTTTGCACATCAGATTCCAGATTTTCAATAGTTGTATCTCGGCCAAATATTGTCATATTATAACAAACCATACATCAATTGAAAGCTTATTTATTCAGCATTCAAATGATGTATAAATCTCAATTTCATAAAATTGCTCCTTGTGACTGGTTTTGTGGTCCAGGGTCACAAATGTGTAAATTATTATAAATTATGTCAAATAGTTTTGATTTTGTCAAAAATATTCTTATTAGAGAAACAAATACCCCCCCCCCCACCCCCCCCCCCCCCTCTCCCTCACCCCCTCCCCCCACCCCACCCCC
>FLSR01000821.1:84801-112879 GCA_900092035.1 Leuciscus waleckii | reverse complement strand
GTGCTCAGAGTCTGTCCAGCTGATCACGTTAATCACAGAGACTGAATATTATTGTTGGCATGCTGGAGCCTAAATAAAACAATAGCTGCAAAATGAAATTGAAAGAGAACACACTCATATACAGGGGTATGAAGCTGTTAGATTTTAAACATAAAGAAATGCAGGGGAGATAAGTCATCCTGCGGCGGATGTTGTGTGTGCCAGTCAAATGTGTCCGTGTGCACGCGAGCGCGTGCGTGCGTGAGTTCCGGGCGTCATGGCCGCTACGAGCTGCGCGAGGTTGCTGTCCCCGCGATGCGTTCACGGACTCCGGCTCGGTTCCAGGGTTCTTCCAGCTCTGACCCGGTAAACCTGTTGCAGCAGAAGCGCGTGAATGTGTCCTGGTGTGTTTGATGCGGTGAATCACTCTAGTGTGCTTGATAGTGTGTAGTATACTGTATAGATAGTACGTGAAACAATATTAGAGCAGTATATGCTACATTGTCACATGACCTTTGCACATTAGGTTTAATTAGCATGCTTAAGTCGTGTCCAGCTGTCTCAGAAGTCAAATTAATACAATAATTAAAAATCTTGTATGAAAAAAATTTAAGTGTTGTCAGTCTTAAATAATGAGTCAAGAAAGAAATGTCAAAGTCACGGCTGATATGCTACTTATGCAGACTAATTCACTTGATTCATTTAAAAAATAGAAGGTCAAGTCAAGCGCATTGCATTATGGGATACAGTTTCAGTGCAGTGCAGTGTTCATCCAGTGTCCTGGATGAATCACATGTGGAAGATTCACATTTACAGCTGTTCTACGAATTTCCAGAGGCGAAATCCGGTGATTTCAATAGGAATCCACACGATTGCAACTTTCGCATGAGATCGAATGAGATCATTTATTATACAATGCTGTAAATGGAAGAAAAAAACATGCTGTTTCGTGCATGTATCTTTAAATGCAAATGAGCTGCTGCCCTGCCCCAGAAGATTTATTGCCCCTGTAATGTGTGCTGTGCTCCTGTAGAGCGGCCCCGGTGCGCAGCCACAGGCTCGGCCCGCTGACGACGAGCTGTACCAGAGGACCTCCGTGTCCGTGATGCAGAAGGAGCCCGACGGGGCCGCCATCATCTACAGCTACAGCCCCAGAGGATTCAACATCAGCGGCAACCGAGTGCTGGGCCCGTGTGCCCTGGTGCCGCCCGCCATCCTGCAGTGGAACGTGAGCTAGTGGTCAATCGCTTCACAGATACTCATGCTTCACGCTAGCCCTGTGCTCACTGCTGTGTGTGTTTGCTGTCGCAGGTGGGCCATCACACCGACATCACAGCCGAGAGCTTGTCTCTGTTTCATCTGCTGGAGCCGCGCATTGGTGAGCAAACACACACTCCTGCACACCAGCGCCACCTACTGTCCTCAGTGTGAAGAGCCACACACTCTTGCACACCAGCGCCCCCTACTGTCCTCAGCGTGAGGAGCCACACACTCTTGCACACCAGCGCCCCCTACTGTCCTCAGCGTGAGGAGCCGCTAGATGACGTAACTGTCGCCACTTCACATCTGTTTTCTCTCCTAATCTGAGCTCACACACTGTATTTTCATATAATGTAAAGCTGTTCTCATTTACATATGTTCTGTCAGACAACGAAACCACTATGAAATAATGATTGGCTACATAAGAACCAGCAGTTTTTAAAAAGTCGGTAATCTAGCGACAAAGTTGTTGACACTGGTGCGTGTGATGCTGAAAGTGTACACTGAGGATACTGTAGTGTTCTACTGGGAAAGCTAGTCGTCAGTATGCAGCAGGGCTATATTAGCATGAATGAGAACTATTATAGTTTGTGTTTCTGTATTTTCATTATTTTAGTTAAAATTTTGTTGTTTGACTTTTATTAGTGTTTGTTTGTTTTAAAATATGTTTGTATAGTTTTTAATTAATTTCTATTTTAGTACATCAAGTTAAACTAAATGAAAATGAGAACTGTCACCTGGAAACTAGCTGAAATAAAATAAGTTTTTAAATTTTATTTCATTGCTAAGGAGCCCCATACATGATATTCAGAATTAAATATGTATATCGTGGCCACAAATAAACAATTAGTTCCCACAACAGCACGCTTTACTAATTCGTTCCCTTGTTTTAAACGTAAATCGGCCGTACGATATAATTCATTCCCTCATTTTAAGTAAATCATGTGCACGATATAGTAATTTGTTCACAATGTCCACATCGTAATAACTTATTCCCTTGTGATAGTTCAATCGAAATATATTTTCCCCTTACAGTATGTCATGTGTATTTCAGTTAATGATTATTTTATTTCAAGCAATGAAAATCATGTTTTAGCTGATAGTAACTGTGATGTTGCAGAGGTTCTGGTTGTGGGGACGGGAGCTCGTACTGAACGTCTGGATCCAAACGTGCTGGATTTCCTGAGGAAGAAGGGGATCGCAGTGGAGGTTCAGGACACGGTAAACGCCTCACGTTCTCCACACTCGATTAAACATCACGCTAGCACAGGTTAACCGTTCGAAACTCTTCTCTTGCAGCCGAACGCATGTGCGACATTCAACTTCCTGTCCAGCGAGAGACGATTGGTGGCAGCCGCTCTGATCCCCCCCCCGACCTCGAGCGCCGGCGAATGACAGTCACGTTTGGTGATGTCATCTCTTGTGTGTCACGTGGCCTCTGTAAATGTCTTTATGCTGATGAATGTAGAGTGAATAAAGATTAAAGGTATTAAACACTTGTGTGTGTGTGTGTGTGTGTCTCAGATTGAGGCTGTTAATCCATCTCTGTCCTCTGTGATAACGGGTTAATCTGAGCTCATGAACACACACTCGACATCAGTGCACATCTTTATTACCATCTACCACACAAACATCACAGAACACACAGAAGTGGACAACTGTAGGACTGCAGGAAAACATCAGTGTGAAGGAAACACTTACAACAAACATCAGTGATCATATTCAGAAGATCTGCACAAACTACCATCAGTCATTTCATTGAGTTCATGTGTTGGTTTGATTCTAGTTGATTTGAATTAGCTAAGGCTTCGTCTACATTAATCCAGACACACATGAAAACGCATCAGTTTCTCTATAGTTTGTCCTTCTCAAGCGGATACATGTTATAGTTTGGACTGAAAACGATAAACAGTTTAGTCATGTGACACATATCGTATCCATAAATATCTATGTCTATTTGTGCAATTCACTTTCGTAATGTTGCCAAAGATGAATCTGACTTTGCACAATCTTCAAATTACGTTCCTGCACAGGTGACAGAAGATGCACAGCGGTCCACCATGAGAACGATCACATTTGAGACCAAACGTGGAATGGTGATTTAGTGAGCCCAGTAAAAATGGCCAGATCATTTGCAGATATTTTTTCAGTAAAAGTGGGCAGATATTTAGCTAATATAATGATCATGTAAGAATAATTGTATTATCTCTGGTCTCTCGCTATCCTCTCAGGGAGCTTTTATCAGGTTTCATGCAGTAAGTGTTTTCAGTGTGGACAAGAAACTTATGGAAAAGTGGATATCAGATGAATCTGGATTATTGTGGACGCAGCCTGATTCAGCTGAAGTCAGTAGTTTCGTGTTTCTGACCCTGAAAATCAACAGCAGGGGGAAATACTGACCCTTAAAGGGATCGTCCACCCAAAATCCATCGTTCTGTCATCATTTACTCGTTCAAAACCTGCATGACTTTCGTTCTTCAGTAGCTATTCTTGCCCCAGATACAGTGTTTCTCAGTTGTGTTGGAACGATAATGATGACAAAACGATGAGGTTTGGCTGATCGTTCACTCGTCAGAGTCGCCGTCACCGTCTCGGGGGTTCCTGAAGATGAACTCTGACCCGTGATGCGGCGGTACAGATCCATGATGTCTTCAGTATCTGTCTCGAAGTGCGTCGTGGGGTCGTACGATCGAGAGATGAAGATCTAGACGGAAAACACAATAAAACGCATGAATCGGCAGCGCTGGCGTCACGTGACACTAGAGATTTAAACCCTCGCAATCTCCTTCCTAAATGACATTGATTCGGCTCTGTCTATTAAACACAGCGAACATTCAGATCTGCGTGTGAGCCAGAGAGAGCCGTTGTCGTGTACAGGAATAAAACACACAGTACTTATTTCTGTTACTAATCATTCATATTATCACAGAAGACTGGTTCAGATATAAACACTGATGTCTATGGTAGAGATCAGGGTTAGAGTTAGTAAAACCACTGTTTGAAAGTAACTTGACATAATAACGATTGATTACATCGTTACACCAGTAGGTTACTGTTTTTAAGTTACTGTTAAAAACATGAGTTTGTCATTGAATCATTCATTCAAGAGATTCATTCAAAAATGCTGATTCATCCAGTAATGAAATAAGTGAAGTCTTAATTGGTGAGTCATTGAATCATTCACTCAACAATAATTAATTCAGATTAATGAAACATTTTAAATAGACTGCAACAATTCATATTTTGTCCGAACCTCTAGTAAATAACGTTATTTTGTTTAGTTTTCTGTTCAGAATCGTGGGAGAATCATGATCACTTTTTGAAACAAAAATAATGGTGATTCTCAATGTCTCCAGAATTGTGCAGCTCTACGTGACGCTTGACTCTGTGTTATGAAATAAAGCTGTGTTAATAAAGCTGGTTTGTTACCTGACTGCGGCGGCCGTCATCCGTCGGGACCATCAGGTTACTGACCGACACAAACCTGCGGGACAAAAGCACGTGAGTGACACGCATGTCCACCAGGCCACAGCTGAGAGGTTGAGTTCTCACTTCTCCATGATGGGCTCCAGCAGGGCCAGGCCGGGCTGAACCTCCTTCTCAGGGTTGCTGGTCTCCACCATGGTGCTCACGGTAGCGATGTCTTCCCTTCGGCTGCCACGTTATGAGAGTAGGACAGCAGACACACGTAGATATCTGCACACACACACACAGCAGACGCGTCTGACGGCGAGCTGCAGACCAACACACACACACACACACACACACACACACACACACACGTGTTCCGGCGCTCACCTGACTTCCGGTTGAGGTGCGTCTGCGGGAGGATGATCTGGCAGGAGTTGGCGTCCTGTGTGTTTTTGATGGGGTGGTTGAGCAGACAGATGACCCGTATGACGCGGCCGGCCTTCTTCACGCGCGCCGGCGTATAACTGGGGTCGCAGATCAGCGCTTACAGCGGAAGACCTGCATCGGGACGCAAACGCAGTCAATAATGTAACAATAACTGTAACGATAACCATACCTGTAACAATTATACCTATAACTGTAACTTTAACTATAACAATAAAAGTAACTGTAACATTAACTAGGCTATACCTATAATGACAACTGTAACTGTAACTATAACCAGAGGTGTAAAAAGTACTCAAAAATGTTACTCAAGTGAAAGTACAAGTACTGAGGGAAAATTTTACTCAATTAAAAGTAAAAGTATCTGGCCAGAATCGTACTTGAGTAAAAGTAAAAAAGTACCACATGAAAATTGTACTTGAGTATTAAAGAAGTAAAAGTAAAAGCAAAAATGAAAATATTTAATTGTATTTAATGATCAAACTATAAGACTACTATCTAATGCCAGTATGCAACATGCTTTAAACAATCCACTAAACATACTTTTGCCCACTAAAAGAAAAGAATTCGCTACGGCACGGCCACGGGTTCGCAGCTGAATCACGTTCTTCCTCCATTTACTTCCACTGATTGACTGTTATAATTTCTCTAATTTCCAGTTTAAGGTGCTGTGCATTGAGAGCTTAAGTCCCACCCCTCCTCTCCCGACTCATGGAACCTTATTTCGAAAAAAATATGTATGGTAGTCAATGGCGAGAGACAACTTATCTTTTTATTCCGTCTGAACTGTGCCCTGTATTTCACATATGAGTTTGTCAATTTAAAAGATAACTATGAAAGTCAAGAAAGTCGCAGTTTGTCATAAAACAGAAGAGTAACATTTAGTTTTATGTGAAAATCGCTCAATGAACTACATCTCTCGCCTCGCACTATGTACGTCACCATCCGTTGCTCGTATGTGTGCAGTCCGGTACAAAACACTCAGGCATGACGGCGTAACGTTACGATTATAACGTAAGACTATAGAAAAAATGACAGACGTTAGCTTCAGTAAAGTTAGCTTCATTCATTGAGAGAAAAGGTATGACGTCACATGTGCGCCTTTTGGGTTTGTAGTCTTGTAATTACGTATTTTCACAGTCTGATACCTCAACAGTTTTACATCAAACTGCGACTTTCTTGACTTTAAAATCTGCTGTACGGCCAAGGCGGATGTACGGTACAGCAGAATTCAGGGCACAATTCAAACAAGATCAAAATATTTGTTGTCTCTCGCCATCGACTACCATACAATATTTTTCCGAAATAAGGTCCCATGGTGGTCCACCGGAAGGGGAGGGACTTAGGCTCTCTATAGATGCGACATGAAGTCACTTCCAAACATAGACAGTATAGCTTCCAAAGGACCAATGAACATGTCTGACCAATTTCATGGAATGTGAAAACGAATCTCATTGGCAGAATAAATGACATTTCAATTAAACTGGGCATGAGCGGAATTCAATTGGTTTGGTAATAGTAAGGGAAAATAGAATGAAGTAATCTCCAAAAAAGAAGTACTTTTTGACTATAAATAAAATTGTAAGGAGTAAAGTACTTTTTTTCCTTAAAAAATTTAATTAAGTAAAGTAAAAGTATTGATTTTTAATTGTACTCAAGTAAAGTAAAAAATCCCCCAAAATAATACTTAAGTACAGTAATCAAGTAAAATTACTCAAGTATTTTACATCTCTGACTATAACTATAATGATAACTATAACAGATCATGATCATCATGAAGGTGTGTTTCTGCTCACCTCTCCCTCGGATCGCACCGCCGCCACTCGCCCGCCTCCATTACGATGTCGTCCACACGTCTGTTCAACATGTAGCTGTTCCCGTAGACGGCGCTGAGCCTGCGGAGCGACACGCGTCTGTCACGCCTCGTGTGTGTGTGTGTGTGTGTGAGTGCTCATCGCTCTCATGTCATGTGTGTCAACCTCAGTTACCTGATGAATCCCTGTGGCAGCTCGCCCAGTCCGAACAGCGGGTAGAGATACGGGCTGAGGCTGTAGCGCGCCAGAGACTCGGAGTACAGCTTGATCCGGTTGATGGTCGCCAGACACGGCTGCTCCAGATAACTGACAGACATTTACAGACGTTTCACACACAGAAGGAGGAACTGAGTAACATCTACACAACAGAAGAGACCGAGACTCCCGGAAGACATTAGCATAGCATCGCATGGACAGTGTTATATTTCCCTAATACTGTTCATTAACGTATGAGTTTGTCTCACTTGTCGCTGACGTGAAGGGCGAGAGTGTGACCTGTGAACTCCACGACATCATCGCCCAGGTCGAAGTGACGAAACACGTCCCTCATGGTGGTTCTGCGCGGGTCCATGTCGTGATGCGTCCGCGGATCGTTCTCCTCAAAATTCAGGATGAAGGACATGAACTTACGGAACCTGCGCTTGTCAAACATCCCCATCAGATCTGGAGAAACACCAGGGTCATCAGCGGTAACTCAAACTAAAAACTTCCAGAAAAACATTTACATCACTGGAAATAAACTGAAATAAAATTGTAAAAAAATGTGTGTGTGTGTTGGGGGGGGTTCAGTTAATTGCCAAGGCAACATTTGTTATTTTATGGAGTTGACTTGTTAACTAAGGTTCGGGAGCAGGGCCATGCCTCAAGCAGTCACCTGACCTGAATTGGGCCGCCCCTTAGAGTACTGTTTGTCTCGTTCCCTCGAAGTTCACTCACTACGGATTCAGAGATACAGATTAACTAGCCTGATTCAGATGACGATTGTTCGATTTCAATTCCACCCCATCAAGGATTATCTCACATCTCACCGCGAGCATTCTGACCAAACCATCTCAAGAAAAGTCTCCAACTCCGACTCGTTCCCAGGCTCCCTCTTCTCCACCTTTGCAGACCATGAACCGAGATCACCAGACTTATAGTAGACGCGTTAACCGACTTCATCGTTCTCTTCGCCAGCCACCCAGCGCTCAATTCCTGATAACCCTTCTCGGTGCTCCCACTTGTCTACCAGATCCGAGGACAACATCAGGAACGGGACCGTGGCTCGCCTTCAACATCATTGAAAGCAAAGGCATCCACTTCAATCGTTCAGAAAATAAAACAAGTTTATTCCAACCATATGCAGCACCACCAAAACTTCTGTCAAACAAACTCTGAGCCTTCAGTGCTTCCGGCAACAGCAAACGTGCCATTGTTTTACAGCTTTACAGAAAAATGTATGTGTCCACATTACAATTTAGAGTGATCTGTTATCAGAGGTACATGTAAATGTATAAGCTATGTATTCTGAGATGTACATTTACAAATAACTCAAGTTAGTTAAAATGTTATTATTTTAAACAATGTTGTAATTTAAGGCAGAAACAATTAGCTCATCGAAGTATTGAATACATGTTTGTTAAAAAACGATTATGACATATAGAAATCGTAGCATTGGTGCAATCCATCAATCCATCTATCCATTCCTCCATCCATACCTTCCAGATACCTTCCAGTGCCCAAGGAATTCTACCTCATGTGGGCCAATCTGGACTCTTTTAACCTCTATTTCTATTTTCAATTCTCAATTAAGGCATCTGGATAATCCCTCATGGGAAATCCTTCTGTCAAAAGCAGCAACCACCCCCTATCTCCACGACAGAGTCATGTTAGATGATGCATGCAAATTGAAATGCGCCAACAATCCTCATCTTGGAATAGCATTCATTATTTTCTACAATGACTACATCACTCATCCCGATGACTCTAATTTATACACTGATGCAGCACCCGCCGGTTTGCCGCCGAATGGCCCCCAAAGTTCAGTTCTCTCAACTCGCAGTCAGGCGTGTTCTCCTCTAAACCTGTCATCGCCTGGACCTAGAGTCCATGTTCCTGGCTGCCTTTTGGCTTCCTACGACATTCAAAAAAATGTACCCCTATTTCATCCACCTTCGATCTCTACATCCATCCCTGCATCTCTGTCATTTCTATCTACTTTCCAGACACAGTCATATTCACTCTTCGGAGAAGCAAAACAGACCCATTCGGAGTTTCCTACTTTATTTACATCTTCCATTTAAACTCCTACCTCAGCCCATTCGAATCTGATTCGGAATAAGTTTACTCCAGGCATATTGCCAGAGCATCTCCCAAGATCAGCTCTTTCTACCGAAAACTGGCCACAAGAATCTGGTTCAGCAAGCACTTCTATCAATCCTCCGTATTACCGGCATATCTCCAGAACACTACTCAATACATTCCTTACGCATCAGAGCAGCGACCTCAGTGGCCAGATGAGGTATTTCAGACGAGTTGTCCGACTCCTTGGCTGTTGATCTTCAGAAGCTCTTACATTCGTAAAAATCGCAACGACCTCCGTCAAGCCAAGCTCACCTCAGCTCTTTCCAATCTTTGGGGGTCCTAATCACTCTGCCTACATTTAACTGAGATGATTCCCCCACTCTGAGTCTCCTGGCCGCCAACATCAGACGCCCAGATCAACCTGACTGCCATCCCTTTTCCCCTTCCACTTTATCCTTTCCTTAGTCATTCCCAACTCTCTTCATCTCCAACTCTCTTCAATAACGGATCAACTTGACTACCATCCCTTTTCCCCTTCCACTTCATCCTTCCCCTATTCATCCCCAACTCTCTTCATCCCCTACTCTCTTCATCCCCAACTCTCTTCATCCCCAACTCTCTTCATCTCCAACTCTAATAACAGATCAACCTGACTACCATCCCTTTCCCCCTTCCACTTCATCCTTCCCCGATTCATTCCTCAATCTCCTCATCCCCAATTCTCTTCAATAAATAATTCCCACATTCATGGTTGTGATGTGGTCCTTGCTCTGGACATTTACTTTATATTGAAGTACTAAAAAAAATAAAAGATACAAAAATGAACTGTAATTGTGAATGAAGGAACGTTACCTGACGCTTGTATCTCGGTCTCAGTGCAGGGAACTTTGTGAAGTTTCCCTCCTTTGAACACGAAACTGGCTTCAGCCACCTTGAAGTCCAGATAGCGAGTGACTTCAGTGTAGAGCAGCATCTTCACCAGCTGCCCTGTAATGAAGAGGTGACATCATCATCATCATCATCATCATCATCATCACACACACACACACACACACTGTTAAGCTTTGGGATTTCCATTGTTTATGCTTAATAAAGCGTCTACTTTTAGACTAGCAGGTTAGTTACTGTATCATTGCTGTCAGTTGTCATCCAAGGCCAGATTGTCTGTGTAAAGCAAGTAAGAGTGATATAACTGATCTAGGATCAGATTCAGCACTGCATGTTTACATAGCAGGTCATATTTCTATAGGAAGCACAAGAACTAACGAGCTGATTGATTATTAAGCTTGACCAATAGATTATATCTTAGTTTTCTAGAAGTTTTCAGACCTACTGTACAGTCTATATACTGTAATTAAGTTGTATAGAGTTTGACTTGTTATTCTTTTGCCAAAACATACTAAGCCATAATTGTTGATAACGATCCAGCCACTCAAAAACAGTCGCATAATTTAGTCCTAATGAGATTCACAAGATTTGTATGTTGTATCTGGACCGGTCAAAAGTTTGGAAACATTACTCTTTTAAAAAGAGTTAATTTTTTCAAAAAAAGAAAGAAAAAAAAAATACTGACCCCAAACTTTTGAATGGTAGTGTATATAATTTGTTACAAAATATTTCTATTTTAAATAAATGCTGTTTTTTTTTTACTTCTTTTTAAAAACTTTTTATTCATTAAAGAATCCTGAAAAAAGTTATCACAGTTACCACAAAAATATTAAGCAGCACGATTTCAACATTGATAATAATAAGAAATGTTTCTTGAGTAGCAAATCAGCATATTAGAATGATTTCTGAAGGATCATGTGACACTGAAGACTGGAGTAATGAGACTGAAAATTCAGCTTTGAATCACAGGAATAAATGACATTTTAACATATTTTTAAGTTGTTGTTTTTTTAAATTGTAATAGTTCATTACTTACAATACTGTATATGTGTGAGTGACTTATAATAAACATAGACCTGAGCAAAAATGAAATGCTGTAGGCAAAAATCCCAACTCGTGGCATTTAGCAACTTTAAATAAAAATGCATTAAGTTCATGAAGTATTAAGATTTATTTTGTTACATGATTAGGTAGCCACTGATGTTGTTGACAGATACATAATCTTATATAACAGTTTTACAATATTATATTGTAATAAAATACATAAATTGAAAAGTGGTGGAAATGACATCTTTATAAGCGCTCTACAGAAAAACTGTTAAAAATAATAATAATCCATGGAATTCTAAAACTGTCCACTGTTATATTGTGTTAGAAGACAAATGAATGAAGGTAGGAGGATTGTTTTAAGAGTGTTTTAAGAGAGTGAATTTTCCATAAACTCACAGTGCCAAAAGTGCTCCTAGTTGGAGAATCACCCATTTATGAGATTAGAACTGAACGACAATATAGTTTAAATTCTGCGATGACAGTCAAACAGTTGAGCTTTAGACAGTCCATACACATTTCCCAGCATGCTCAGCTAGCGCGAAAGTGACTACATCCCCCAGCATGCTCAGCGCCAGAAACTTCCTCGATCCGCTGAACCGGTTCTGTGAGTTTCGCTTTCTCACGCTGTAAGGGCGTTTAAAAGCGATAGTTTGATCAGAAACAGACGCGCGTTGCTGTTTCCGGACGCTAAAGGCTTTACATTCGCGACCGCGTTGATCAGGCTTCTTCCTCAAACACACAGCATGACTGAAGCAGTAAGTAACTCTGTATGTGTGTGGTGTGCGATGTGTAATTGCTGCAGAAATAACTCTTCACCTGTCAGTTCTCAGGTGAGCAGCACACGCGCGTTCACGAGCGCAAACCCGAGGGTTTCCTGGAGCGTCTGAGCGCGAGCACCGGCGGCGTGATCGCGGGCGCGGTTCTGTTCGCGCTGTCCATATACGTGCTGTTCACGAATGAGGTGAGAGTCAGTCAGTCAGTAAATAATTCATTCATTCATTCATTCATGCATTCAGTCAGTCAGTCAGTCTGTCCATCATCTGTCCGTCATCTGTCAATCGCCTGTCCGTCAAATCATGTGTGTCCGCAGGGTCGCGCGCTGCGCACGAGCTCGTCTCTGGATGAGGGTCTCTCTCAGGTCGTGTCTCTTCATCCACACATGATGTTGGACCCTCAGAATAACAATCGCCTGGTTCACCTGGCCGGAACCCTGCAGACCGCACAGGTAACAATACTGATTATTGAATCGACTTTAATCAATCATCATTTAGATGAACCGATATCGACTCTTAAGGGACAGTTCACCCATTGACTTTCATGGTATGGAAAAAAATATATACTCTGGAAGTCAATGGGGCCCATCGACAGTTTGGTGACCCATATTCTTTAAAATATGTTCTTTTGTGTTCAGCAGAAGACATACATTTTAACCTGTAATATTACAGTAATGTAGCGGCTGACAGGGCTTCTAAATACAGCATTAGTTCAGAGAGATTGTTTTCCTTGAGAAAAATGTATGTACTGTCTGTATCTGATCCAAATGAATGTATATTGAATGAAAATGAGAGCTGAATGGAATCAGGCGTCGGCAAATGTACTGATGGATGTGTGTGTTTCGCAGCCGCTGTACGACCCAAACTACGGTGTGACGGTGCAGGCGGTGAAGCTGCAAAGGCGGGTGGAGATGTTCCAGTGGGTGGAGTACAGCGAGAGCAGGTCCACACACCCCTGACTGACACACGGCATCAGTTCACTCGCATTCATACTGATTCACTCGCAGTCATCGCAGTCATATTGATTCAATCGCAGTCATCATCTGATTCATTCACAAACATCAGAGGCCCTGTCCCAAATGGCACACTTCGGCCCCGTCCCAAATGGAACCCTAAGCACTCGCGGTCTTTCTCTGAGTCCGCACTTTCGTGACGTAATGCCGCTTTGACTGTCGGGAAGAAGTCTGCAGCGGAGTCCGCATCAACGGACACGCGCACGCGGCAGCCATTGTAAGTCCACAAGACCGAAAGTGCACATGAAGTGTGCCATTTGGGACAGGGCCTTAATGTGCACTTCCGGTCTTGTGGACTTACAATGGCTGCCACGTGCGCGTGTCCGTGAGACCGCAGTGTGTCCCATTTGTCATTTTTAGATCTCAGAAGGGTGCTCGCGAGCGCCCCCATGTGGTCGATTTGCGCCCTTGATGCGCACTTTTGCCGAGCCCACGCTGATGCGGACTCCACAGCAGACTTCTTCCCGACAGTCAAAGCGGCATTACGTCACGAAAGTGCGGACTCAGAGGAAGACCTCGAGTGCTTGGGTTCCATTTGGGACAGGGCAATACTGATTCACTCACAGTCATCATCTGATTCACTTGCATTCATTGCATTGCATTGCACACTCGCATTCAACATGGTGATTCATCAGATGAATCATCATCATTCATTCATTCATCATCTGATTCATTCACATTCAACATGGTGATTCATCAGATGAATCACTCACATTTATCACACTGATCTTATTCCTTTTAGGGACATTAAGGAAAACGGCGAGACGAAGACTGAAACCACGTACTCGTACAGTGAGTGTCAAAACCACGTACTCGCACAGTGTGTGTTTCTCGCAGCGTCTCGGGAACGTCACACACACACACGTACACACACACTGAGCTTGTGTTTCTTACAGACACTGAGTGGAAGTCAGAGGTCATCAACAGCAGACACTTCGATCAGGAGGTCGGACACATGAACCCCAGGTGTGTGTGTGTGTGACGTGTGTGTGTGTGACGTGTGTGTGTGAGACGTGTGTGTGAGACGTGTGTGTGTGAGACGTGTGTGTGAGACGTGTGTGTGTGAGACGTGTGTGTGAGACGTGTGTGTGTGAGACGTGTGTGTGAGACGTGTGTGTGTGAGACGTGTGTGTGAGACGTGTGTGTGTGAGACGTGTGTGTGAGACGTGTGTGTGTGAGACGTGTGTGTGAGACGTGTGTGTGTGAGACGTGTGTGTGAGACGTGTGTGTGTGAGACGTGTGTGTGAGACGTGTGTGTGTGAGACGTGTGTGTGAGACGTGTGTGTGTGAGACGTGTGTGTGAGACGTGTGTGTGTGAGACGTGTGTGTGAGACGTGTGTGTGTGAGACGTGTGTGTGAGACGTGTGTGTGTGAGACGTGTGTGTGAGACGTGTGTGTGTGAGACGTGTGTGTGAGACGTGTGTGTGTGAGACGTGTGTGTGAGACGTGTGTGTGTGAGACGTGTGTGTGAGACGTGTGTGTGTGAGACGTGTGTGTGAGACGTGTGTGTGTGAGACGTGTGTGTGAGACGTGTGTGTGTGAGACGTGTGTGTGAGACGTGTGTGTGTGAGACGTGTGTGTGAGACGTGTGTGTGTGAGACGTGTGTGTGAGACGTGTGTGTGTGAGACGTGTGTGTGAGACGTGTGTGTGTGAGACGTGTGTGTGAGACGTGTGTGTGTGAGACGTGTGTGTGAGACGTGTGTGTGTGAGACGTGTGTGTGAGACGTGTGTGTGTGAGACGTGTGTGTGAGACGTGTGTGTGTGAGACGTGTGTGTGAGACGTGTGTGTGTGAGACGTGTGTGTGAGACGTGTGTGTGTGAGACGTGTGTGTGAGACGTGTGTGTGTGAGACGTGTGTGTGAGACGTGTGTGTGTGAGACGTGTGTGTGAGACGTGTGTGTGTGAGACGTGTGTGTGAGACGTGTGTGTGTGAGACGTGTGTGTGAGACGTGTGTGTGTGAGACGTGTGTGTGAGACGTGTGTGTGTGAGACGTGTGTGTGAGACGTGTGTGTGTGAGACGTGTGTGTGAGACGTGTGTGTGTGAGACGTGTGTGTGAGACGTGTGTGTGTGAGACGTGTGTGTGAGACGTGTGTGTGTGAGACGTGTGTGTGAGACGTGTGTGTGTGAGACGTGTGTGTGAGACGTGTGTGTGTGAGACGTGTGTGTGAGACGTGTGTGTGTGAGACGTGTGTGTGAGACGTGTGTGTGTGAGACGTGTGTGTGAGACGTGTGTGTGTGAGACGTGTGTGTGAGACGTGTGTGTGTGAGACGTGTGTGTGAGACGTGTGTGTGTGAGACGTGTGTGTGAGACGTGTGTGTGTGAGACGTGTGTGTGAGACGTGTGTGTGTGAGACGTGTGTGTGAGACGTGTGTGTGTGAGACGTGTGTGTGAGACGTGTGTGTGTGAGACGTGTGTGTGAGACGTGTGTGTGTGAGACGTGTGTGTGAGACGTGTGTGTGTGAGACGTGTGTGTGAGACGTGTGTGTGTGAGACGTGTGTGTGAGACGTGTGTGTGTGAGACGTGTGTGTGAGACGTGTGTGTGTGAGACGTGTGTGTGAGACGTGTGTGTGTGAGACGTGTGTGTGAGACGTGTGTGTGTGAGACGTGTGTGTGAGACGTGTGTGTGTGAGACGTGTGTGTGAGACGTGTGTGTGTGAGACGTGTGTGTGAGACGTGTGTGTGTGAGACGTGTGTGTGAGACGTGTGTGTGTGAGACGTGTGTGTGAGACGTGTGTGTGTGAGACGTGTGTGTGAGACGTGTGTGTGTGAGACGTGTGTGTGAGACGTGTGTGTGTGAGACGTGTGTGTGAGACGTGTGTGTGTGAGACGTGTGTGTGAGACGTGTGTGTGTGAGACGTGTGTGTGAGACGTGTGTGTGTGAGACGTGTGTGTGAGACGTGTGTGTGTGAGACGTGTGTGTGAGACGTGTGTGTGTGAGACGTGTGTGTGAGACGTGTGTGTGTGAGACGTGTGTGTGAGACGTGTGTGTGTGAGACGTGTGTGTGAGACGTGTGTGTGTGAGACGTGTGTGTGAGACGTGTGTGTGTGAGACGTGTGTGTGAGACGTGTGTGTGTGAGACGTGTGTGTGAGACGTGTGTGTGTGAGACGTGTGTGTGAGACGTGTGTGTGTGAGACGTGTGTGTGAGACGTGTGTGTGTGAGACGTGTGTGTGAGACGTGTGTGTGTGAGACGTGTGTGTGAGACGTGTGTGTGTGAGACGTGTGTGTGAGACGTGTGTGTGTGAGACGTGTGTGTGAGACGTGTGTGTGTGAGACGTGTGTGTGAGACGTGTGTGTGTGAGACGTGTGTGTGAGACGTGTGTGTGTGAGACGTGTGTGTGAGACGTGTGTGTGTGAGACGTGTGTGTGAGACGTGTGTGTGTGAGACGTGTGTGTGAGACGTGTGTGTGTGAGACGTGTGTGTGAGACGTGTGTGTGTGAGACGTGTGTGTGAGACGTGTGTGTGTGAGACGTGTGTGTGAGACGTGTGTGTGTGAGACGTGTGTGTGAGACGTGTGTGTGTGAGACGTGTGTGTGAGACGTGTGTGTGTGAGACGTGTGTGTGAGACGTGTGTGTGTGAGACGTGTGTGTGAGACGTGTGTGTGTGAGACGTGTGTGTGAGACGTGTGTGTGTGAGACGTGTGTGTGAGACGTGTGTGTGTGAGACGTGTGTGTGAGACGTGTGTGTGTGAGACGTGTGTGTGAGACGTGTGTGTGTGAGACGTGTGTGTGAGACGTGTGTGTGTGAGACGTGTGTGTGAGACGTGTGTGTGTGAGACGTGTGTGTGAGACGTGTGTGTGTGAGACGTGTGTGTGAGACGTGTGTGTGTGAGACGTGTGTGTGAGACGTGTGTGTGTGAGACGTGTGTGTGAGACGTGTGTGTGTGAGACGTGTGTGTGAGACGTGTGTGTGTGAGACGTGTGTGTGAGACGTGTGTGTGTGAGACGTGTGTGTGAGACGTGTGTGTGTGAGACGTGTGTGTGAGACGTGTGTGTGTGAGACGTGTGTGTGAGACGTGTGTGTGTGAGACGTGTGTGTGAGACGTGTGTGTGTGAGACGTGTGTGTGAGACGTGTGTGTGTGAGACGTGTGTGTGAGACGTGTGTGTGTGAGACGTGTGTGTGAGACGTGTGTGTGTGAGACGTGTGTGTGAGACGTGTGTGTGTGAGACGTGTGTGTGAGACGTGTGTGTGTGAGACGTGTGTGTGAGACGTGTGTGTGTGAGACGTGTGTGTGAGACGTGTTCTTCCTCCTCCTCCTGCTCCTCCTCCTCTTCTTCCTCCTCCTCCTCTATTTCCTCCTGCTCCTCTTCCTCCTCTTCTTCTTCCTCCTCCTCCTCTTCTTCTTCTTCCTCCTCCTCTTTCTCTTCTTCCTCCTCCTCCTCTTCTTCCTCCTCCTCTCCTCCTTTTCTTCCTCCTCCTCCTCTTCTCCCTCCTCCTCCTCTCCCTCCTCCTCCTCTCCCTCCTCCTCCTCTTCTTCCTCCTCCTCTATTTCCTCCTGCTCCTCTTCCTCCTCCTCCTTGTAGCAAATTAAGTCTATGAAATATTAATAATCAATAATAACTTGTTATAATTGATTATGAATATTTGGATCAGTTGATGTTGTAATGTTGATAATGTTGTAAATTAATATTACAATCAATGAACCTGTTAGTGCCGTGAACACTCAGTGTTAATTGTTTATTAATTCTAAGAAATGTATATTTCCGGGGCATGGGAAATGTCTTTCTTACTGTACAGTACTACTAAGAGCAAGTAGTCAAGATCTATGATTAGAGACTCCAGATATGAGCTTGAGACACGGACAACTTTACGTGTGACATGAACAAGACTTTATTAACTAGACTAAACACTTAAATTACTCTAACATACACATACACATACATGCATACAGTTTACCAAGAGAAAGAGAGCTGAAGCAGAATACAGGAAAGCAAGAAGTTATGGCATTGTTTGGAATTCAGCAGATCAACAGCCTTGAGCAAACCATCAGTTTAGTTCCAACACGCCCTTTATTCGCATGTCTCGCCCATTTGAATGAAACTGTCCTGATGCAGTTTGTTGAGGCTCCAGCTGATCCTGCTGATCCTGCTGATGTGGTCTTGATAAGAGAGACCCAGTGGGAGTCAGAGGATCTTTGGTGAATGGAAAGACAAGGCCTGGCACACGCTTGGGGTCTTTAGAAACTTCTAGTTCAGCATCATCTTCACATCAGGATTCCAGAAAAAGACTACGAGAGTAGAAAACGTGAACTTGTGATCAGTGAAGTGAAGTCACACCCTCTGGAGGTGTGTGAGCCAATGAGAAGATTTCCCTTTGGAGGGAAATTTTACGACCCATTGTATAAGAAAAGAATCTTCAAGATTCTTACAATACTAATGTTAGCAAAATGTAATGTAAATTAACAAATGGGGATGAAGATTGGAGTTTATAGAGACTAAGGGCCCGTCCACACGGAGACGCGTTTCGCTGTATACGTATACGTTTTTTATCGTATTGGCGTTTCGTCCACACGGATCCGGCGTTTTCGGAGACTGAAACCGCTATTTTTTGAAACCGGGTCCCAAAGTGGATAAATCTGAAAACGCCGCCCTTGCGTTTTCGTGTGTACGGCCAATCCGTATATTTTGTGAAACCACTCACTCACTCTCTCTCTCTCTCTCAGTGGAGTGTGTTCCTGTGCTGCGTGAGCTGGTGTCACACACACACACTCACTCACTCTCTCTCTCTCTCTCAGTGGAGTGTGTTCCTGTGCTGCGTGAGCTGGTGTCACACACACACACTCACTCACTCTCTCTCTCTCTCTCAGTGGAGTGTGTTCCTGTGCTGCGTGAGCTGGTGTCACACACACACACTCACTCACTCTCTCTCTCTCTCTCAGTGGAGTGTGTTCCTGTGCTGCGTGAGCTGGTGTCACACACACACACTCACTCACTCTCTCTCTCTCTCTCAGTGGAGTGTGTTCCTGTGCTGCGTGAGCTGGTGTCACACACACACACTCACTCACTCTCTCTCTCTCTCTCAGTGGAGTGTGTTCCTGTGCTGCGTGAGCTGGTGTCACACACACACACTCACTCACTCTCTCTCTCTCTCTCAGTGGAGTGTGTTCCTGTGCTGCGTGAGCTGGTGTCACACACACACACTCACTCACTCTCTCTCTCTCTCTCAGTGGAGTGTGTTCCTGTGCTGCGTGAGCTGGTGTCACACACACACACTCACTCACTCTCTCTCTCTCTCTCAGTGGAGTGTGTTCCTGTGCTGCGTGAGCTGGTGTCACACACACACACTCACTCACTCTCTCTCTCTCTCTCAGTGGAGTGTGTTCCTGTGCTGCGTGAGCTGGTGTCACACACACACACTCACTCACTCTCTCTCTCTCTCTCAGTGGAGTGTGTTCCTGTGCTGCGTGAGCTGGTGTCACACACACACACTCACTCACTCTCTCTCTCTCTCTCAGTGGAGTGTGTTCCTGTGCTGCGTGAGCTGGTGTCACACACACACACTCACTCACTCTCTCTCTCTCTCTCAGTGGAGTGTGTTCCTGTGCTGCGTGAGCTGGTGTCACACACACACACTCACTCACTCTCTCTCTCTCTCTCAGTGGAGTGTGTTCCTGTGCTGCGTGAGCTGGTGTCACACACACACACTCACTCACTCTCTCTCTCTCTCTCAGTGGAGTGTGTTCCTGTGCTGCGTGAGCTGGTGTCACACACACACACTCACTCACTCTCTCTCTCTCTCTCAGTGGAGTGTGTTCCTGTGCTGCGTGAGCTGGTGTCACACACACACACTCACTCACTCTCTCTCTCTCTCTCAGTGGAGTGTGTTCCTGTGCTGCGTGAGCTGGTGTCACACACACACACTCACTCACTCTCTCTCTCTCTCTCAGTGGAGTGTGTTCCTGTGCTGCGTGAGCTGGTGTCACACACACACACTCACTCACTCTCTCTCTCTCTCTCAGTGGAGTGTGTTCCTGTGCTGCGTGAGCTGGTGTCACACACACACACTCACTCACTCTCTCTCTCTCTCTCAGTGGAGTGTGTTCCTGTGCTGCGTGAGCTGGTGTCACACACACACACTCACTCACTCTCTCTCTCTCTCTCAGTGGAGTGTGTTCCTGTGCTGCGTGAGCTGGTGTCACACACACACACTCACTCACTCTCTCTCTCTCTCTCAGTGGAGTGTGTTCCTGTGCTGCGTGAGCTGGTGTCACACACACACACTCACTCACTCTCTCTCTCTCTCTCAGTGGAGTGTGTTCCTGTGCTGCGTGAGCTGGTGTCACACACACACACTCACTCACTCTCTCTCTCTCTCTCAGTGGAGTGTGTTCCTGTGCTGCGTGAGCTGGTGTCACACACACACACTCACTCACTCTCTCTCTCTCTCTCAGTGGAGTGTGTTCCTGTGCTGCGTGAGCTGGTGTCACACACACACACTCACTCACTCTCTCTCTCTCTCTCAGTGGAGTGTGTTCCTGTGCTGCGTGAGCTGGTGTCACACACACACACTCACTCACTCTCTCTCTCTCTCTCAGTGGAGTGTGTTCCTGTGCTGCGTGAGCTGGTGTCACACACACACACTCACTCACTCTCTCTCTCTCTCTCAGTGGAGTGTGTTCCTGTGCTGCGTGAGCTGGTGTCACACACACACACTCACTCACTCTCTCTCTCTCTCTCAGTGGAGTGTGTTCCTGTGCTGCGTGAGCTGGTGTCACACACACACACTCACTCACTCTCTCTCTCTCTCTCAGTGGAGTGTGTTCCTGTGCTGCGTGAGCTGGTGTCACACACACACACTCACTCACTCTCTCTCTCTCTCTCAGTGGAGTGTGTTCCTGTGCTGCGTGAGCTGGTGTCACACACACACACTCACTCACTCTCTCTCTCTCTCTCAGTGGAGTGTGTTCCTGTGCTGCGTGAGCTGGTGTCACACACACACACTCACTCACTCTCTCTCTCTCTCTCAGTGGAGTGTGTTCCTGTGCTGCGTGAGCTGGTGTCACACACACACACTCACTCACTCTCTCTCTCTCTCTCAGTGGAGTGTGTTCCTGTGCTGCGTGAGCTGGTGTCACACACACACACTCACTCACTCTCTCTCTCTCTCTCAGTGGAGTGTGTTCCTGTGCTGCGTGAGCTGGTGTCACACACACACACTCACTCACTCTCTCTCTCTCTCTCAGTGGAGTGTGTTCCTGTGCTGCGTGAGCTGGTGTCACACACACACACTCACTCACTCTCTCTCTCTCTCTCAGTGGAGTGTGTTCCTGTGCTGCGTGAGCTGGTGTCACACACACACACTCACTCACTCTCTCTCTCTCTCTCAGTGGAGTGTGTTCCTGTGCTGCGTGAGCTGGTGTCACACACACACACTCACTCACTCTCTCTCTCTCTCTCAGTGGAGTGTGTTCCTGTGCTGCGTGAGCTGGTGTCACACACACACACTCACTCACTCTCTCTCTCTCTCTCAGTGGAGTGTGTTCCTGTGCTGCGTGAGCTGGTGTCACACACACACACTCACTCACTCTCTCTCTCTCTCTCAGTGGAGTGTGTTCCTGTGCTGCGTGAGCTGGTGTCACACACACACACTCACTCACTCTCTCTCTCTCTCTCAGTGGAGTGTGTTCCTGTGCTGCGTGAGCTGGTGTCACACACACACACTCACTCACTCTCTCTCTCTCTCTCAGTGGAGTGTGTTCCTGTGCTGCGTGAGCTGGTGTCACACACACACACTCACTCACTCTCTCTCTCTCTCTCAGTGGAGTGTGTTCCTGTGCTGCGTGAGCTGGTGTCACACACACACACTCACTCACTCTCTCTCTCTCTCTCAGTGGAGTGTGTTCCTGTGCTGCGTGAGCTGGTGTCACACACACACACTCACTCACTCTCTCTCTCTCTCTCAGTGGAGTGTGTTCCTGTGCTGCGTGAGCTGGTGTCACACACACACACTCACTCACTCTCTCTCTCTCTCTCAGTGGAGTGTGTTCCTGTGCTGCGTGAGCTGGTGTCACACACACACACTCACTCACTCTCTCTCTCTCTCTCAGTGGAGTGTGTTCCTGTGCTGCGTGAGCTGGTGTCACACACACACACTCACTCACTCTCTCTCTCTCTCTCAGTGGAGTGTGTTCCTGTGCTGCGTGAGCTGGTGTCACACACACACACTCACTCACTCTCTCTCTCTCTCTCAGTGGAGTGTGTTCCTGTGCTGCGTGAGCTGGTGTCACACACACACACTCACTCACTCTCTCTCTCTCTCTCAGTGGAGTGTGTTCCTGTGCTGCGTGAGCTGGTGTCACACACACACACTCACTCACTCTCTCTCTCTCTCTCAGTGGAGTGTGTTCCTGTGCTGCGTGAGCTGGTGTCACACACACACACTCACTCACTCTCTCTCTCTCTCTCAGTGGAGTGTGTTCCTGTGCTGCGTGAGCTGGTGTCACACACACACACTCACTCACTCTCTCTCTCTCTCTCAGTGGAGTGTGTTCCTGTGCTGCGTGAGCTGGTGTCACACACACACACTCACTCACTCTCTCTCTCTCTCTCAGTGGAGTGTGTTCCTGTGCTGCGTGAGCTGGTGTCACACACACACACTCACTCACTCTCTCTCTCTCTCTCAGTGGAGTGTGTTCCTGTGCTGCGTGAGCTGGTGTCACACACACACACTCACTCACTCTCTCTCTCTCTCTCAGTGGAGTGTGTTCCTGTGCTGCGTGAGCTGGTGTCACACACACACACTCACTCACTCTCTCTCTCTCTCTCAGTGGAGTGTGTTCCTGTGCTGCGTGAGCTGGTGTCACACACACACACTCACTCACTCTCTCTCTCTCTCTCAGTGGAGTGTGTTCCTGTGCTGCGTGAGCTGGTGTCACACACACACACTCACTCACTCTCTCTCTCTCTCTCAGTGGAGTGTGTTCCTGTGCTGCGTGAGCTGGTGTCACACACACACACTCACTCACTCTCTCTCTCTCTCTCAGTGGAGTGTGTTCCTGTGCTGCGTGAGCTGGTGTCACACACACACACTCACTCACTCTCTCTCTCTCTCTCAGTGGAGTGTGTTCCTGTGCTGCGTGAGCTGGTGTCACACACACACACTCACTCACTCTCTCTCTCTCTCTCAGTGGAGTGTGTTCCTGTGCTGCGTGAGCTGGTGTCACACACACACACTCACTCACTCTCTCTCTCTCTCTCAGTGGAGTGTGTTCCTGTGCTGCGTGAGCTGGTGTCACACACACACACTCACTCACTCTCTCTCTCTCTCTCAGTGGAGTGTGTTCCTGTGCTGCGTGAGCTGGTGTCACACACACACACTCACTCACTCTCTCTCTCTCTCTCAGTGGAGTGTGTTCCTGTGCTGCGTGAGCTGGTGTCACACACACACACTCACTCACTCTCTCTCTCTCTCTCAGTGGAGTGTGTTCCTGTGCTGCGTGAGCTGGTGTCACACACACACACTCACTCACTCTCTCTCTCTCTCTCAGTGGAGTGTGTTCCTGTGCTGCGTGAGCTGGTGTCACACACACACACTCACTCACTCTCTCTCTCTCTCTCAGTGGAGTGTGTTCCTGTGCTGCGTGAGCTGGTGTCACACACACACACTCACTCACTCTCTCTCTCTCTCTCAGTGGAGTGTGTTCCTGTGCTGCGTGAGCTGGTGTCACACACACACACTCACTCACTCTCTCTCTCTCTCTCAGTGGAGTGTGTTCCTGTGCTGCGTGAGCTGGTGTCACACACACACACTCACTCACTCTCTCTCTCTCTCTCAGTGGAGTGTGTTCCTGTGCTGCGTGAGCTGGTGTCACACACACACACTCACTCACTCTCTCTCTCTCTCTCAGTGGAGTGTGTTCCTGTGCTGCGTGAGCTGGTGTCACACACACACACTCACTCACTCTCTCTCTCTCTCTCAGTGGAGTGTGTTCCTGTGCTGCGTGAGCTGGTGTCACACACACACACTCACTCACTCTCTCTCTCTCTCTCAGTGGAGTGTGTTCCTGTGCTGCGTGAGCTGGTGTCACACACACACACTCACTCACTCTCTCTCTCTCTCTCAGTGGAGTGTGTTCCTGTGCTGCGTGAGCTGGTGTCACACACACACACTCACTCACTCTCTCTCTCTCTCTCAGTGGAGTGTGTTCCTGTGCTGCGTGAGCTGGTGTCACACACACACACTCACTCACTCTCTCTCTCTCTCTCAGTGGAGTGTGTTCCTGTGCTGCGTGAGCTGGTGTCACACACACACACTCACTCACTCTCTCTCTCTCTCTCAGTGGAGTGTGTTCCTGTGCTGCGTGAGCTGGTGTCACACACACACACTCACTCACTCTCTCTCTCTCTCTCAGTGGAGTGTGTTCCTGTGCTGCGTGAGCTGGTGTCACACACACACACTCACTCACTCTCTCTCTCTCTCTCAGTGGAGTGTGTTCCTGTGCTGCGTGAGCTGGTGTCACACACACACACTCACTCACTCTCTCTCTCTCTCTCAGTGGAGTGTGTTCCTGTGCTGCGTGAGCTGGTGTCACACACACACACTCACTCACTCTCTCTCTCTCTCTCAGTGGAGTGTGTTCCTGTGCTGCGTGAGCTGGTGTCACACACACACACTCACTCACTCTCTCTCTCTCTCTCAGTGGAGTGTGTTCCTGTGCTGCGTGAGCTGGTGTCACACACACACACTCACTCACTCTCTCTCTCTCTCTCAGTGGAGTGTGTTCCTGTGCTGCGTGAGCTGGTGTCACACACACACACTCACTCACTCTCTCTCTCTCTCTCAGTGGAGTGTGTTCCTGTGCTGCGTGAGCTGGTGTCACACACACACACTCACTCACTCTCTCTCTCTCTCTCAGTGGAGTGTGTTCCTGTGCTGCGTGAGCTGGTGTCACACACACACACTCACTCACTCTCTCTCTCTCTCTCAGTGGAGTGTGTTCCTGTGCTGCGTGAGCTGGTGTCACACACACACACTCACTCACTCTCTCTCTCTCTCTCAGTGGAGTGTGTTCCTGTGCTGCGTGAGCTGGTGTCACACACACACACTCACTCACTCTCTCTCTCTCTCTCAGTGGAGTGTGTTCCTGTGCTGCGTGAGCTGGTGTCACACACACACACTCACTCACTCTCTCTCTCTCTCTCAGTGGAGTGTGTTCCTGTGCTGCGTGAGCTGGTGTCACACACACACACTCACTCACTCTCTCTCTCTCTCTCAGTGGAGTGTGTTCCTGTGCTGCGTGAGCTGGTGTCACACACACACACTCACTCACTCTCTCTCTCTCTCTCAGTGGAGTGTGTTCCTGTGCTGCGTGAGCTGGTGTCACACACACACACTCACTCACTCTCTCTCTCTCTCTCAGTGGAGTGTGTTCCTGTGCTGCGTGAGCTGGTGTCACACACACACACTCACTCACTCTCTCTCTCTCTCTCAGTGGAGTGTGTTCCTGTGCTGCGTGAGCTGGTGTCACACACACACACTCACTCACTCTCTCTCTCTCTCTCAGTGGAGTGTGTTCCTGTGCTGCGTGAGCTGGTGTCACACACACACACTCACTCACTCTCTCTCTCTCTCTCAGTGGAGTGTGTTCCTGTGCTGCGTGAGCTGGTGTCACACACACACACTCACTCACTCTCTCTCTCTCTCTCAGTGGAGTGTGTTCCTGTGCTGCGTGAGCTGGTGTCACACACACACACTCACTCACTCTCTCTCTCTCTCTCAGTGGAGTGTGTTCCTGTGCTGCGTGAGCTGGTGTCACACACACACACTCACTCACTCTCTCTCTCTCTCTCAGTGGAGTGTGTTCCTGTGCTGCGTGAGCTGGTGTCACACACACACACTCACTCACTCTCTCTCTCTCTCTCAGTGGAGTGTGTTCCTGTGCTGCGTGAGCTGGTGTCACACACACACACTCACTCACTCTCTCTCTCTCTCTCAGTGGAGTGTGTTCCTGTGCTGCGTGAGCTGGTGTCACACACACACACTCACTCACTCTCTCTCTCTCTCTCAGTGGAGTGTGTTCCTGTGCTGCGTGAGCTGGTGTCACACACACACACTCACTCACTCTCTCTCTCTCTCTCAGTGGAGTGTGTTCCTGTGCTGCGTGAGCTGGTGTCACACACACACACTCACTCACTCTCTCTCTCTCTCTCAGTGGAGTGTGTTCCTGTGCTGCGTGAGCTGGTGTCACACACACACACTCACTCACTCTCTCTCTCTCTCTCAGTGGAGTGTGTTCCTGTGCTGCGTGAGCTGGTGTCACACACACACACTCACTCACTCTCTCTCTCTCTCTCAGTGGAGTGTGTTCCTGTGCTGCGTGAGCTGGTGTCACACACACACACTCACTCACTCTCTCTCTCTCTCTCAGTGGAGTGTGTTCCTGTGCTGCGTGAGCTGGTGTCACACACACACACTCACTCACTCTCTCTCTCTCTCTCAGTGGAGTGTGTTCCTGTGCTGCGTGAGCTGGTGTCACACACACACACTCACTCACTCTCTCTCTCTCTCTCAGTGGAGTGTGTTCCTGTGCTGCGTGAGCTGGTGTCACACACACACACTCACTCACTCTCTCTCTCTCTCTCAGTGGAGTGTGTTCCTGTGCTGCGTGAGCTGGTGTCACACACACACACTCACTCACTCTCTCTCTCTCTCTCAGTGGAGTGTGTTCCTGTGCTGCGTGAGCTGGTGTCACACACACACACACACACACACTCACTCTCTCTCTCTCTCTCTCTCTCTCTCTCAGTGGAGTGTGTTCCTGTGCTGCGTGAGCTAGTGTCGGCGGGGCTGAAGATCTTCTCTCTCTGTGTCTCGTGTTCTCTGTCTCTGCTGACGGTCTCGGCCGGCTGGATCTTCTACCGCCCCCTGCTGGGTGTGATGATAGCACTGCTAGCACTCCTGCCGCTAGTCATCGCACGCGCGCGAGCGCCGGCCAAGAAGCACCAGTGACCCGTGTGAAGTCCAGCAGCACCAGTGACCCGTGTGAAGCTTCAGCTTCTCCTGCTCTTCCTCAGTGTTTCTGTCGTGTTCTCCTGCTCAAACATCTAAACACTCTTACATCAACACACATTTACTGGACAACTAATATCTGCTAATGGGGCCTTACAAATAATTTTGTTTTACCTTTGAATTTTCTGACTTCATTGGAAGATCTTTGTTCTTGTTTTAAACACATTTTCTCAGAAAACAAGCCTTAATGTCTTCAGTTATGTTTCTTCTCCAGTAACTATCTTGATTTAAGATTGATTAGATATTTGATACAGAACCAATGAGGAAGAAAGCTCCTGTTCTTCAGCGTGAGCAGGAACATCATGTACAGTGTGTGTGTGTGTGTGTGTGTGTGTGTGTGACTGCAGAAATGCTGCGTGTGTGTTCAAGCTCTTTATGAGGTTTATCGTGAACCGTTCGCTGTGTTCCTCAGTGAATGAATGTAAATGTAAAGCAATGCACGAGAAACACCAAACATCTTATAAAGGCTTTAATACACAAACATACCAAAGTCTGTTTATTGTGAAAGACAAAAGAATGATCTTCAAGTCTGTGGGAGTGTGTGTGCAGGGCTGGTCCGGATGGGTTGCATATGTGTGTGTTTGCGGCTCGAGGCGAGTCTGAAAGCGTTAAATACTGATGTAAACTCTCAGCACTAGAGGAACTGCAGGAGTTGGAGAGGAAGTTCACAGCAGGAGGCACTTGTTGTTCTTCTTGCCCTTGCGCGCCTGCAGCGCCGCCCTGGTGGCCATCTCGAACCTCACGCACGCCGTCCTTGCTTTTGGCAGAGCACTCCATGTATCCGAAGGCACAGATGCGGTTGGCCATGTCTCGGCCCTCCTCGGGTTTGACCGGCTCCTGCGGGACAGACACACGGAGGATTCACAGGATCTGACAACAAGTTCACAAGGTGTGTGGATTTAACCCTCATGCTTCCCTCGCGTCCTGTAACGCATCTTTCCCTCGCGTCCTGTAACGCATCTTTCCCTCGCGTCCTGTAACGCATCTTTCCCTCGCGTCCTGTAACGCATCTTTCCCTCGCGTCCTGTAACGCATCTTTCCCTCGCGTCCTGTAACGCATCTTTCCCTCGCGTCCTGTAACGCATCTTTCCCTCGCGTCCTGTAACGCATCTTTCCCTCGCGTCCTGTAACGCATCTTTCCCTCGCGT
>FLSR01000821.1:66494-80981 GCA_900092035.1 Leuciscus waleckii | reverse complement strand
CGGATCCCAATTATTTAATCCAATTTTGATACTACAACAAAAACTACCAGCCTAATTAATGTGAATTTAAAACAAGTAATCAGTCAGTGACAAAATAAGAACAAAATCGAATTACAAATAGGACAAATAAATACAATAGAACAAAGAAAGGCTACAAATGAAATAAACTGTGTTTTTAGAGTTTTCAGGTAGATCTAACAGGTACAGAAATTTGAATAAAGTAATCAAATGTGAAAAAAAGCATATTCATTACTGTATAAATTATATATAGATTTATATTTTTGTAAAGTTGAAAAGGGTAGCCTATTTAGTGAAGAGTGAGTATTTCTTTGTCCTTTGTTTGATTAACATTAAAACACAGAAGCAGGTTTATTAGACTGCTGTCCCTTTAAGACCGAACGCACGGATCGCATTTGAACATGGCTATGTTCATTTGAGATATAACCGACTTTGTTTACTATAGGATACTCGCCAAGACGGGCGTTTTTACATAATTTTGTGTGAATTCGTCAGTACAAGCGCGCGCTTCGGATGTTTGCGTTCATGGAACTTCTTGACCTGCACACGTCCTGTAATAATGTAGGAAACCACCCGTTATACTTAAATCAGGTAACAGTTCATGTTTTACTTTACTTACGATTTAGTTTTCATCCAAATAACATGTGCTGAGTGAACGATCAGGAATCAATAGCATTCAACAGAAGTGCGCTCTCTCTCTCTCTCTCTCTCGTCAGTTAACGTTAATAACAATCTACATGCCTCGTTTTATTTTCTTTGCCATTGACATCCGACTGAACAAACTTTCCACTGACGTCTCTTTAAAGGGATGTGCTCGCAAAATGTACGTGGTATCGGCAAATTTTTATGAGTACGAGTATATGAGGACAGTATCGGCCCCGATCCCCGATGCCAGTATCGGTATCGGGCCATCCCTAATACATGCTCAGTCACATGACACACGCTCAGACACACACGACACACGCTCAGCCGCACGCCAGACATGATACATGCTCAGTCACATGACACACGCTCAGACACACGACACACGCTCAGCCGCACGCCAGTCACATGATACATGCTCAGTCACATGACACACGCTCAGTCACATGATACATGCTCAGTCACATGATACATGCTCAGTCACATGACACACGCTCAGTCACATGACACACGCCTGCGCTGCTCACCTGCTTGCTGTCCACCTCAATGTCGGCCACGTAGTTCTCGAAGACGGTGGGCACATAGACCTCGGGGAACTGGTCTTTACTGAAGACGATGAGGAGGCAGGTCTTCCCGCACGCGCCGTCCCCGACGATCACTAGCTTCTTACGGATCGCCGCCATCTCTGAAAACACATGCGCAGATTAATATCATACGTTCATGTTTCCCTGCAAACCAAACCCACAGGCCACAACCTTGGTGTTGTTAATGCCGTAATCTACAGTTTGAGCTACAGAAATGCATATTATTATATTTCATGTTAACTATATATTTATTTATATTTCATTTGTTCAATATTAAATTAATTCAATAATATACACACATATATATTAACAATATAACTATATTTTTATTTATAATCTAACTAAACAGAATGCAGCCTATAAGGAGATTTAATATTTTTGCATCTTGACTTTATTCATGACAACCAGATTTCCTGATCAAATATGACGTACATTACAAAAAAATTATAAATCAAGTGCAAAAATGGCACGCAAATTAAAGTCACACAATAGTCAACAGGATAATTTTTTTACCATGTGAAATATTATTATGATCATTGTGTAAATGAAATGCGCTGCTGCTCGTTAGATTTCATGAGATTCGCCCGTTAAATGCTGACACATTAAAAATACTGTGATGGAAAAACTAAAAATGAATGAAAGCAGCGCTGCTAATTCAGCAAGAGTTTCATATGATCAACACGCAGTTGTTTTTAAATGTGTGTTTATACGCTGCTATCTGACCGGGTTAGTCAGTTTCATTTCAGGAATAAATGCAGATTATTACAGCGTAAGGTAATAATCTTATTATTATGTCACTCAAAGGGATTCGTTTCTCATTTACATACACGCTTTTTGTTTTTGTTTTAAAAGTTTGTATTTATTTTCAATGTGGCAAACTGTCTTGGCGAAGCTAACAGCTACACCACCGGAAGTGATCGACTCAGTAAAGTCATCATTCAAACCATCGAACATTAAGGACCCGACCCTCTCTCTCCGGCAGGTGAAGTTTAATGAGAGTCTTGATCTTTTTTAAAGCTTGGAAAAGCGGAGTGGAAATCTAATTAAACTCGGTCTCACCGTCAGTTTAACTCGGCTCAAGTTTTCCGGGTCGGTTCAGTGCGCGCGCCTGAAGCCTGACACAACCAGACAAGATGGCGGCTGAACAATCAACCCGTCAAACTAAGAGTCCTCCACAGACGCGTCAAAATAAAAGTCCTCACAGTTCACTTTCCAACAGTTCGTTTATTAAGTGCATACAGTTTTCACATTCAAACACAGACAATATATAGTAACGTCTGAAGATTGACAGACAATGGAGGCTTTGTTTCTGAACTTTTACTCAGAACGCAGAACAGAAGCGCTGCTCACTCACTACTAGTCTTTCTTTACTTCCCGCTTAGGAACTCCCCCGCGTTAACCTTATCATTTCCGGTGAAAAATAAAACAGCAATTTCACCACAATTGACAAGAGTCTGTGCGCTACACTATTATATAGTTTGTAAGCCAGCACTATTAGTTTAAATAATACCAAGAGTTCAGCTTTTGACATTTGACTGCTTGCCGTCCTCTGTTTGATTAACAAAACTACCCGTCAAATAAAGAGACCTCAACAGACGCGTCAAAATAAGAGTCCTCACAGTTCACGTTCCAACAGTTCGTTTATTAACTGCATAGCGTTTTCACATTCAAACACAGAGACAATATATCAAGTCAAGTCACCTTCATTTATATAGCGCAGCAGCTTTACAGTGATAACAGGAGATTACAGTAACAGAGATTGTTTTGGCTTTACAGCAGCTCTAGAATAAAGTTATGTCAGCTAAAGTTAGTTTTGATTGATTCCGTTGCAAAGATCATTAGTTATTAACTTAGGGGCCGCTAACACACACCGTTCTCACAGGAAACCCTTAACCTGACTGGGCTTACATGACACTTTTTTTAACTGAAAACAGAAAACCTTTAATGTGTTCTGGCCGTTCATTTGCACGACAACAGTGTTTGGGGGCTCAAGAATGCAAACTTTGAAACAGGTTCCAAGGTGCAGGTTTTGAAAAATGTTGAAAAACAAAACGTAAATCCATGAAAAAGCTGACGGCGTGCACATACATATTATGTGTTTAGTCTAGTATGCGCGTTTGAATATATATGTGCGCAGGCGCGTAGTCTTTCTTTACAAACATAGAGTTTGTAAGCAGCACTATACTTAACTAGGACTCAGAGTTTTTGACGTCTGACTGCTTGCTTTCGTCCGCCGGGTCCGCGCTCGCACACACCATCCTCGCTTTGACCTTCTTGTTGGAGGAGATGATGAGGAACGGGCTGAGCGAGGCGTAGCATGAGGAGAAGAACACCCTCATGTCGGCCACCACCGCCGGCACCTGCGCCACCGTTAGCATGTAGATCCAGATGACGTTATCGATGCCGAAGAACACCGCGTACAGAACCACAAGCATCAGCACAGTCTTAGCGGCGCGTGTCTCCTTGCCCTGCGAGCGGCGGATGCCCTTCAGCTTCCGGCCATGCCGGTGCAGGAGCACCAGGAGGAACCCGCTGGAGCCTAGCATCATGCCCACGAACGCGAAGTCACGCACCGACACGGCCACCCCGTTCGCCACGTAGGACAGGTTATCGCGGAAGTCCACGTGGCAGAAGCCCAGGTTGAGGGTGAACGGCGGGACGGTGCCGTTGCGTGGCGCTACGGAGAAGAATGGTGCGGCGATGCAGACGGCCATGTTGAGGAGCCAGAGCGCAGCGAAGCCGGGGAGGATTAGCTGCGGGAGTCGAGGCTTGAGGCGGGAGAGCAGCGGGCCGGCCGCGGGGGCCACGGTAGCCGCCGGACACGCTCAGCATGCAGGTCAGGCACACGGACAGCGCGCGCGACACACGGTACAGGTATATGACCGCCTTGCAGCCGGCGTCGTCTAGCAGGTTCCTCACGCCGAACACGCTCAGGGTCTGCGGGACGCCACGGGTTAGCAGCAGAAGCAAGTCCGCGAACGCCAGGTGGCACAGGATAGCGTCCGTGGGTGTTAGCCGAGACTCTCGCAGAAGCATGTGTGCGTACGCTAGCAGCACCAGCGTGTTTGCTAGGATCCCCAGACCCGTCTGCAGGAGGAACGACACACCTTTGATGGTCACGCACAGGTCCATGGAGCCGCTTAGAGACGTCTGAGTCGCGGCTCAATATAAAGCCCAATATAAAGCCTCGTCTACACCCGCGGGAGCGACTCAAACCCACGGCAGAGACGAGAGAGAACTAGAAGTGAAGAAGAGAGGAGAAGTGTCCAGCTGGGGCGCGTCCTAATGACTCCATAAGTGTCTTATAGGAAAAACGTGATGTCTAACTTGTAAGACTAGTCTTCGCGGCTCCTGCAACCGGCCCCAGGGATCAGGCTCCTGTCAGGAGACAGCCCAGATCAACGCTTCTCCCTCTCAGTTTGTTTTTTTCACCTTAAAATATAATCACTTTTAAATTAATGTCACATTTAGCTAATCGTTTCGTTGTTTTTGACCCATTTAACCTTGTATTTGAATAAATAAGGTTATTATGACACCAACAATATAAACCAACAACAAAAGGAGCCTAACTAATGTAAAGTTCAAACAGTAATGAAATAAGAACAAATAAACAGATTGCGTTAGATATTTTGGTAACACTATATTTTACAGTGTCCTTGTTACATATGTTACATGTATTTACTATAGTAATAAAGAGTAAATTATGCATTATTTCATGCAATTAACCCTCAACCAAACCTTAATCCTATAGTAAGGGCATGTTGTTAATTAATATCACTCAGTACTTAAATACAATATATAATTGTTTTGCTGAAATGTTTCACAAATGAAGATTTGGTACATTTATTTTCAAGTGTCATTGTTACAGTGTAATTATATATTTAAGTACTGAGTAATATTAATGAACTACATGTACTTACTATAGGGTAAGGGTGGGATTAGGGTTTGGTTGAGGGTTAGTTGCATGTAATTATGCATAATTTACTCTTTATTACTATAGTAAAAACATGTAACATATGTAACAAGGACACTGTAAAACATAGTGTTACCAAAGATTATAAGATTCTTCATGTCATTCTAGTGTATTTTTGTGTATCATTTCGTTAACGATCAATCTATTTCCATGTTTAATGGCCTGACAGTGTGTGTGAGGAATGAAGAGTGTGTGTTGCTTGTGAGGAATGACGTGTGTGTGTTGTTTGTCCTGTAATTGAGAGTCCTCAGGAGATAATTAGACAACATTAAGCTAATGAGGAGCTGTGGGACGTGCAGGTCTGGGCTGGTCTGTTTTCTTCCCATCATTCCCTCGGGAGAGCTGTGTTTACGCCTGAACGCAGCTACACACACGCTACACGCGTGTTTAACATCATCACCCCGAGGACTGATCACACCCGTCACACACACACTGTCCGTTAAGGGTTATTAGCATGTAACAGATGCCTTCGTTTCTGGATGGCTTAGTTAATATTTAGTAATATTATAGATCTGGCTGCACTGACACTATTGGAAACTAAACTTGAACTGAATTGATCTGAATAATGACTCTATTGTCTTCTTAGAGCTACTGTATGGGTGAACTCAGTTCTGTTTGCATCTTTGATTCTGTTATTTTCCCGTTTATCATTGTGAAGCGGCTTTGCAACGATCAGAAGTGCTGTGATACAAAGTCCCAAAACTGCTCCCAGAAATAAAGACAAGAGAAGAGATGGACATGAAGTTTTTAGCATAATATATAAAGCAAGGATTATAAACAAGGCAATAACAGCCAAATAAATAAACAAAATAAAGGAAATGTGGGATAACATGGGTAAAGTAAGGAGCGTTACATGAAGGAACATTTAATGAAACCCTCCACTCGTACACAGCCTCTGATTCGATTAGCAGCTTTATCTTGTTTTACATTCATTCAAAGTTATCTCGTCTTTAATACTGTTCTCACACAAGAACATTATTTATACATCAGCTGCAGAGCTATTTGAACAGTAATGTTGTTGATGTTTTCCAGTCAGGTGTTAGAAACCGGCGCTCTACAGAGACAGTACTTGTAAAAGTTTTAAATGATGTAAAGGCTGCTGACTCGGGGGACTCTTGGTGCTTTTAGAGTTAAGTGCTGCATTCGATACTGTTGACCATGATGTCCTGCTTTCTCGTCGAGAGCAAGCTGTCGGCATCAGAGGAACTGCTCTAAGTTGGTTTCAGTCATACCTTAAAAATAGAAGCTTCTCGATCAGTATAGGAGTTTGTCATTCGGGTGTGGTCCCCCTGATTTGTGGGGTCCCCCAAGGCTCTATTGTGGCCCCTTTATTGTTTTCACTCGATATGCTTAATTTAGGCTCTATTTTGGAAAAGCATGGCTTGTATTTGCATTGCTATGCTGATGATACACTTTATTTGCCCCTGATGCACACAAATAGCCTGGACTCGGTCAGTGCCTGTCTTTCCGATGTCAAAGACTGGATGCCGTAAACATTTTTAAATCTAAATGAGAGTAAAACAGAGATCATTTTGTTTGGCCCAAACATTTCTCATTTAAATTCTGGCGTCTTGTCTTCAGTTAAATCGTGTGTAAAAAAACTTGGGCGTCTTATTTGATAGTGCACTTAAATTTGATAAGCAAATCAATTTAGTGGTCAAATCAACTTTTTACCAACTAAGAGCGCTGGCTAAAGTGAAGAGTTTTCTTTCTTTTAAGAACTTTGAAACTGCGATTCATGCTTTTATTTCTTCTAGAATTGATTATTGTAACTCCCTGTATTTGGGAATAAACAATTCTTCCTTAGCTAGATTACAAATGGTCCAAAACGCGACTGCAAGACTCTTAACCGGTGTTCGCAAACACATTACTCCTGTTGTAATGTCTTTACATTGGCTCCCAGTCCATAGAATGACTTTAAAGTGCTTCTGCTTGTTTTTAAATGTTTACATGGCCTCACCCCCTCTTACCTTTCAGACTAGTTGTGTAGTCAAGTCAAGTCATCTTCATTTATATAGGCCTAGCACTTTTAACAATGTAGATTGTTCCAAATGTAGATTGTTCCTGTGTGTACACCATCCATTGAGAACGCAGAGTTTGTAAACTGTTCCAAAGTTAAAATCTAGGGGAAATCTAGGGGTGACCGAGCTTTTTCCAGAGCCACACCCTAACCTTGGAATAGTTTACAGATTCATATTAGAACTGCACCAACATACATATTTTTTAATTAAAATTAAAAACGTATCTCTTCACTGTAGCCTATAACTTGTGATGTCCCTTGTTGTCTGTTGTTGTTTTATTTTATTTCTATTCATTGTTTTTGGTTTAAGAACATTATACAGCACATTAGTCAACTGTGGTTGTTTTTAATTGTGCTTTATAGATAAACTGAGATTGAGATACATCGGTCATGGAGTGTTACTTTTCAGAAATGTTTTAGCTGGACGTTCGTCTAACGTTTTTTTTACATGTAACTCTTTTCAGAACATTCAAAAGTAATGTTCCATAATGTTTGAAAAATGATACAATGGAACATTCCTTTAACCCTCTGGGGTCTGAGCTGTTTTCTGGCCCTGGAGATGTTCTGACATGCTCTGACATTTGTGCTTATTTCTGTTACTTGTGACATTGTCATTGCTAAAGTCTTATTACACTGTATTTAGCACAAACTGTGCTACAATAATATATCAGCAGCATGTGTGTAAAAGTTTGTAGTTTTGAGATAATGACATTTATGCGTGGTTTGTGAAAATACAAAAAAAAATTCTCACTGAAATAAGGCCAAGAAACCCATACTGATTATTTCTTCACAAGACTTTTGAAAATTGTATCACGTAGCCTAGAATATTTGCTCCAAAACTATGTGAAAAACTCCCTGACTGCTCATTCAGATAAGACAATATATTGATTTAAAATTTCTAAGACGTATTTTGTGTGAGAAAGCCATATGCGAAGAGGCGTGATCATCTCATGAATATGTAAGCCTTCAACACCTGAGAAAGACAAAGACACTCCCCTAACCGCCCTATTAGGAGCTATCAGGCCCTGTCATTCAGAGCAACCTTGCACAAAGAATGAGGAGATTTAAAAAAGAATGGCTTTTAGATTGTTTGGATTTATTTACAACACAACACAATCCAAAAATACAAATGTATGGTCACTGGATATGGTTTTTCTGAGGTAAATGTGACGTTACATGACATTGTTTACAAGCTGTTTTACTGACGTCTTTCCACGGTTGAAACACTGATTGGGCGACTCCATGTCACATGATACGGACTTCGATAAGTTGTACTCTATCTTTAACACACTTTCAGATGCTCATTCATGTTTATCTCGCGCTGTAACTGGTGTTATTAAGGCGGAGGAGAAGATCATTTGCTTCTCTAGAGCTGAGCCAGAGCGTTCTCGCGCCACAGCGATGAAACTGTCAAAGCAGAGAGGAGCCAGTTAAACAATGAGGTTTCTTTACAAAGACAAATTAAGAAATTAGGTTTACTTGATTATTCAGTAAAACGATGTTATTGTGAATATTATTGTGACTTGTTCATCATTGTGTCAGTGTTTTATTCGCTGACTTTAGCTGAAGCTTCTTTACACGAAGAACAACATAGTGACGAAACGCGTTTGTCCGCTCAGTGCCACCGTAGAAATGTGGATGTAAGCGGACCCGCAGTGTGTGTAGAGAGAATTGGCTCATTCTAAGCTAATAAACACATAACGCTTCATTATGTAAGGTCTTTATACACCACTGAAAACATAGTTATGAATATGATAATGCATTTCTGTCAACAGATCCTCCTGAATATTACACACTGCACCTTTAACGTTCACTTTACCAAGAAGAAACATGTCAGTGTCAATGGCCTCGTGGTCAGCGCAGACATGTAGTCGTTCCCCCCGTTGGCCTGAGTTTGAGTCCCGGCTCGACATTTAACATTTAAACCCCTGAGAGGTTCAGGTAGCATTCAGAAAGAAGGTTTTCATGGTTTAATGTGCGCTGGAGCTGCTGTAATAGTGTTGAGTTGTTCCACTCGTCAGTGACAGACTCACTCAGCTGCACATCATTGGTGTAATTGAGCTGAGACTGAAGGCACTGGACCGTCCCGAACATCAGCGTCCCACGGCTCCTACCCGACTATAAACCAGAACAGATCTCTGCAGCGTTCAGAAGAGTGTGTGTGTGTGTGATGGACGCGAGCGCTCTGACGCGAGGTCTGCTCTTCCTCTCGCTCGCGGTGACCGGAGTCCCAGGGAACATCGCTGTGATCTTCGCCTTCCTCTCGCTGGCGTATCAGGAGCGTCTCTCGCCGGCCGACGCCATCGTGCTGCACCTAGCGATCGTTAACCTGGCTAACCTGTCCGTGCGCTGTGTGCTGGAGGTGCTAGCCTCCTTCTCTGTGTACGTGTTCGATGACAGCAGCTGCAAGGCCGTGATCTTCCTCTACCGCACCTCCAGGTCTCTGTCCATCTGGCTGACCTTCGTGCTGAGCGCGTACCAGTGCCTGAGCGTGTCTCCGCCGGGGTCGCGCCGCGCTAGCGCTCGTGCTCTGCTGGGCCGCTCGCTGTGTGTGGTGTTCCTGGTGCTGTGGCTAATCAACGCCTCGATGAGTGCGGCTCCGCTGCTGTTCGCCGTCGCTACGCGGAATGACTCCAAGCTCTCGCCGAACGCCATCAACGTGGAGTTCTGCTTCCTGAGCTTCCCGTCGAGGCTAGCGCGGGACGCTAATGGTGCGGCGCAGGTGGGAGAGACGTGGGCCGATGGCGCTGATGGCGGGTGCTAGCGTTCTGCTCCTAGTGTTCCTGCGGCGCCGGCAGGCCACGGCTCGTAGCGGGTCGTTAGCGGAGCGGCGCGCGGCTCTCGGCGTGATCACGCTAGTCTCGCTGTACCTGCTCTTCTACGGCGTGGACAACAGCCTGTGGGTTTATACGCTCAGTGTGCCTCAGACGCTCGGCTCGTCGCTAATCTCCGACCTCAGGATCTTCTTCTCCTCGCTCTACGCCGCCGTCAGTCCCGTCATCATCCTCGTCTCCAACACGAGAGTTAGCCGGAGAGCCGGGGACGCGCTGAGACGCTGCCAACCCCACGGGCACATCGACCACAGGACATGATGGACGAAACCTCTCGTGGGAACGTTTACCTCGTGGGAACCTCGATGTGTGTCCGCGCTCTTTGAGGTTTTTCTCTGTCGCTTTGGTGCATTTCTCAGATCACAGCTGTGATTCTCAGAACTACCCTTTCAACCTCCACATCATAATAACTACTTCCCAGCAAGCAATTCTGCGTTTAAAAGGCGTCTCATAGCCGTCCAAACACAGCCCAGACGTCTAGGCTAAACAAGGGAAGATTGGGGCTGTCAGTGAAGGTGTAATAGACGTCTAAACCATCGCCCAAGAATAGACTAGTCATCAATTAGAAACAAAGAAATGAAATGAGTGAAGAAATGAAACCAAACACCTTGTACCACTGTTTACTTCGCTTACATGATGGACTATCATACACCTCGCAAGTTATTTTGGCAGAAAACACATGTAACTAAATTCAAGGTTATTTAGTCTAGAAGTGTGTTACTCACAGCCGGACTATATCGGGTCTATAGTGATCTATAGTGAACACAGACGGTGAGATGACGGATACACTGTAAAACATGCCTTTCTTACTCAGTATTTTTGTCTTGTTTCCAGTCCAAATAACTAAAAGTTCTTAAATCAAGATGGATTTACTAAAGTCGTAAAATGCCATTAGATATTACCAGTATGTCTTGTTTTCTGAGGGGGAAGATCTAAATGAAGTGAGTTTTTGCTGAAAACAAGCACAATTATCTGCCAATGCGGTCAGAAACAAAATCCTAATTCAAATGGAAAACAAGATTATTGTTCTTCCCGCATTGGCAGATAATTGTGCTTGTTTTTCCGCCCCAGAAAAGTAGACATAATGTCTAATGGCATTCCCTAGTAAATGCATGTTGATTTAAGATTTTGTAGATATTTGGACTGGAAACAAGACAAAAATACTGAGTCAGAAAACTTGTATTTTGTTTGCAGTGTGTTGCTTGCTGGGTGTCTTCTGTTGAAGCCGTCCGGTCAGAGCTCATCTGGAGGATCACACGAGGCCCAGGACTCGAGCGGCCCACCACCGGCACGGCATGATGACCCGGCACACCGGCCGGCACACACACACACACACACACACACACACACACACACACACACACAAAACATATCCAGTACATGAAACAAATGTTGACTGAAATTGAAACTAGTTGTAACATTTCTCAGGGTAATTTTCTCAAAACTCTTCACAATTTCAGCTTCAGTTCATTTCACATTCAAAATGCACTAAATCTACCAAAACACGTCATTCCTGTCTCAGATCAGCTCATTCTTCCAGAACACCAGCAACGTTTTCAACCCACAAACTCCTGTTATCACTCATAGAACACAGACCTAAACACCGGGAGCATTACACAATGCTTTCTTCTGTAAAATGTCTCTACAATACAACAATGACACTCTCTACCGTTTATAACTCACTGCAGTTTATGTTACATGATCTATGTTTACATTACTGTACTAAATAATTTTTATTATATTATAAGTTCCTTTTTGGTGATGAAACTGAAAGACTAACACTTGTGTCGTTGTTCAGTTTCATCCAATTACTTTGGTAGTATTTGATTTTTTAGATTCGGATACATTTCATTACAATATTACTGTAGAAATGTAGCATATTTCTGTCTTATTCAGTTTGCATTATGTTATTGTTTTGAACTTAAGTTTTGAACCAGTCTGTAACGTGTGGATCGGCCTGTAGGGTTAGGGTTAGACACTGTTGTGCTTGAAGTGAGATGTGCTGAAAATTGACAAAAATGATTTAAACTAGCTGAAATGAAAACTATGGTAGTATTGGTAAAATAACACTGTCAAGAGTGTCAATGAAGATTTTTTCTCACCTTTCGACGGAAGTCAAACTACCTGCCAATATAAAACATGCACAAATGACAAATAGATTGAGGAAAAAGGCACTTTATGAAGCTGGAGTTGATAAACATCTGCTGATTACCGTCAGACAGAGAAGAAAAACTGTCGTCCATTACAGAAAGAGGAAGAATGAAGAGCTGTGGACGCCTGAGCACTGAGACCTGTCACAGGTGCCACGTTCACACAGCCCGCCCCCTCACAGTAGTGATGTATGTCTCGAGACCGGTCTTGGTCTCGAGACCGGTCTCGAGACCACTTTTACGTGGTCTCGGTCTTGTCACGGCCTTGACGGTCTTTGGTCTTGGTCTTGTCTTGGTCTCGGACCTCTCGGTCTTGTCTAGGTCTCGCTCTCTCAGACCGACATAGTGGTCGGGGAATTTAGCAATACAATACTACAATATCCACGACGACACAACGTTCGATAATGCAACATTATTATCCGCAACGGAACGGATTGAAGCGCGCGTCCGAGTGAAAGTGCGGCGTGTGCGCGAGTCACACCAGAAAACACTTTATCCGCGCCACTGATCGCAGCGGCAACGAGCACTTTGATCACTTGATTTAAAAAACACATATCAGTGACATGATGGGTTTTAACTTCATTCAGGAGATTTTGGGTAACTGCACAACTGACAGATGACTTTGAGCGCACCGCCAACGGTGTGTGTGTGTGTGTGTGTGTGTGCCTTAATGTAACTAGAAAGACTATTAATACAGTATAATATATAATTTAAAATAAAATATAATAAACAAATTTAAATGTATTTAAAATAAAATGAAGAAATACATCTTCATTCCTTCCCATACCCACTAACATTCCCTTAGTTTACCAAAACGTAAGCTAGCCAAACTGAGCCAAAGCTTATGGTCTGGTTGCAGAGTAGTTGTAGAGTTTTTGACTGCATCAATAATAATGTAAACGATGGGCTATATATTAAATGTTCTAGCCTAAAAATGTTAGACGAGCTTTCTTCCAACTTACCTTCTCCATCACGACGTGTGTTCACGCGATGTTGTTGGTTACCTAGTAACGAACGTACGGTGGCCGAGAATGTTCCGTCAACTTCCGTGTGTTCGCGCATCTGTGTTGCCTTGTAATGAATGCAATCTGGAGAGATACGTGCTGGCGGCAGGAAACTTCACTTTGTGTGCCTGCGCCTCGTATACAACATTATATATAAAGCTCGCAGGACAACTTGGTTGGCATTGCTTTTTCAGCGTGAGAATACACGGTGTGGCTGTGAGCGTGTGAACTGGTTGAATTGCGTGTGTCTCACGCCCAATGCGTGAGACTTGAGAGCCCTGGATAACAGATTTAAACACAGCACAAGTTGATGATTTTCAGATATTATACTCTATGTAATTTAACTTGACTTCTATGATCGCTCTGCTTATATTATATTTTTAAAATGATATTAGTAAAAAGTATTAACGAGTGACCAACGAGTGACCAAACTATAGCAAACTGGAACATTTGAGCTCATGTGCTGGTGCATGTTTTATTATTATATGTTTATTATTACTGGTCAGCTGACTCAGTGTAACATGGGACAGATTTAGCTCTTGCTCGGTTTTACTCAAATGACTCATCCAGAAGCTCTCCCGCTGTAACAGACACACTCTGTCCTTCATCACGAACAGATGTTCCAGGAGCAGCTGCTGAAGAGACCATCAGAAGAGAAGTTTACACAGTACAGATCTGGACTCATCTCAACACTTAAAGCATGAATCACAATCTGCTTCCACACACCCTGATGATAAAGCATCTAATCTGAATATATGAATCTAAAGTTCCTATGTTGAGTCTACAGTTCGAGTTGATAAAAGGCCGGCAGCTTCATGCACTTTCACACAGTAATGGTGAACAGAATGAATCCAGTGTTTCATATTGTGTATTTGTGTGTATAATCATCATCAGCTTCACACTCTTAAAAATAAAGATTATTTACATCTGTGGTTCCATGGAGAACATTTAACAAAAGATTCTTTATCGTGGAAAAAGGGTCTTTCGATTATTAAAATGTTCTTCACTCTCAGAACAAATAGTTGTAATGGTTCCTTTCGATCAAATAGTTGTAATCGGTCCACTCGAATTTATGAAATACAGCTCAACGCTCAAACCAGGTGGAATCGATGCTTTATTATCCAATATAGGTGCAAAACGCCTCGGTTACGACTGTAACCTCGGTTCCCTGAAGAGGGAACGAGCGTTGCGTCGAAATTGACGCTATGGGGAACGCTTTGCTGATGACGTCTTGAAGACATGTAAAATCAGTCCAATGGTGTGGC
>FLSR01000821.1:45043-60339 GCA_900092035.1 Leuciscus waleckii | reverse complement strand
CGCGCAGCTCTTAAAGAGACAGTAGCAATAGTAAACACGCTGCCGCTTGTCCTTAAAGGGATAGTTCACCCAAAAATAAAAATTATCTCATCATTTACGCACTCTAATGTTGTTCCAAACCTGTTTTAATTTCCTTCTAATAGTTTCTAATATTTTTCTAATATTAATATTTTGAAGAATGTGGCTATCAAAACAGTATAGCTGGTCCCCATTGACTTCCATAGGAGAAAAATATAGGCTACTATGTAGTCACTGGGGTATATCAACTGTTTGGTTACCCACATTCTTCCAAATAACTTTTATTTTCAACAGAAGAAAGAAACTTATTCGAGTTTAAAACAACTTGAGAGAGTAAATTATGATAATTTGAATTTATGATAATTTGAATAAAACAACAAAATGCAAAGAGAAAATCACTCACTGCTCTTGACTGATAACTTTAATAGTAGCTTTAATAAGTATCAATGTATAATTTATACAGTGAAGTCTGTTTTGTTTTATTTTCATATTTGTTCATTTAATTACTTTCTTCAATGCTACTGTTAAATACACCTACTGTAGCTGAAAACGTAAAGCACTGTTTAGCCTATTTAATTTGTATATTAAGTTGTGTATGTGTAATGTGTATCTCTGATCTTAATATTTAATAACAAAGAAAATAATGACAAATATATTTATCTTCGCCCCTGTCTGCCATTTTTTAATTTTTTTAATTTTGTTACCTAAGGCTTTGTTTTTAAAATATGGACATTAGATTGGCTGTAATGCTAAGTCACAAAATAGTAACATAAACCAACATAAAAAGAATCGTGATAAAATCGTTAATCGTGATTTTCCTGAAAAAAATCGTGATATGATATTTTTGCCATATCGCCCACCCCTAGGATAGGGTATATTAGCATCTAGTTAGCTTAGCATTTATATAGTTATTTAGCTTATCCAAACAGCTCGCGCTGTAAAGCGACGCAGTGCCAAACGCTGCTCCTCCTGCATGGACTCCACCAACGCAGTGGCGTCTTAATGTGAGTGAGCTTATATTTTTGGTCAGAATTAATGTTCCATCCTATTAGGCTCAGGTGCACTCGTTATGTTTTATAACGAGTAAATGGCTGATACTATAAGTAATAAATTAGGCATCAGAGTGTAATAATGTACAGAATGAAAGATAGAGAAATATTCTAAAGGCTAATACCCTTATTCTCCTGTTTTATTATGATTGTTTTGTTGCAGACGCTTCTCACCCCCATACGGTGGAACGCTTGATAAAAACACAACAGCAAGAAGATTTCAGGTTTACTTTTATTGTCACTAAATTGCATACTGACATCTCACACGCAATTCATATTGTATGATGACTGCTACGTTGTCAGATGTGGTTCCTCATTCCTCAGCTTCTTTGCTCTGAAAACAAGAACATGGAGTTATTATTACGGTTTCATGCAGAGCTCCTCTGTCCTGCTCCTGCACAGTTTAGATCCGTCTCTAACTCCTAAAACAACTCCTCAACCAGATAATCAAGGTTAGGAAGTAAACGCTGATCTGAAAAAAAGGTTTAATACACGCATGACAGTGGCAGAACGAGTTATTTTATCCACTGAAGCTGCATGGACAGACGCTTTCACACACCTTTTACATGCATGGATGGAAAGGTGAGCTCAAACTTCTGTTTACATCCAAACTGCGCTTAATCCTGAAAATGACTGATGTGACGTGCTTAAACGTTTAGTTGAATGCAGCTTTATTGTCATTAGACTATGCAGACTATTTATTATAATCGTTTAATTTGTTTATCATAAGTGATGTCAAATTAAAGCGACAAGTACAGCAGTAAACCTATAGGTAGCGAGTATCAGCCACAGTGAAAGTGAGCTGTTTAATTAATAATGACACAAAAAGTGCATAAATACTTAAAATACTACTTTAATTGTTTTAAAATCTCTATATTCACATTGCTAGTAATATACTTTTTATTTGTTAAAATTACATATTTGCTTGATTTCCCTTTATCTCAGTTCATAAAGTGGTGTTCTAAATCGTTATTGTCTTCATTAATTGATTGGTCTTGGTTGTAACTCCTTTTTCCATCAACAGTTATTAACTAAAGAAGGCCTGTATTGAGTAACACATGAATTGCTTCTCTAATACTTATATTATGTCTTTCATTTCAGCTCACTGGGAATCTTTTCTGAGGAAAAATCCCAGAATGCTGCAGTTGATGCCATCCTGAATATGCTGATTAAGGCTTCGAAAGAACAGTCAGTGTGGGAAACGCTTTTTCCTCGAGGACAGATTTCACGAAAATGATGGAGATTAAGTGCCGGGATTCTTTCCAGAAAGTCAGGAGCAGAAATGTGAATTCACTCAATCTATTTTCTAACGCATCTAGTTTCATTGATCTTATTGTGAAAGAATCATCCATGCATATGTTCCTTTTTTATTTTTTGACCACATCATTTTTAATCAAAATATCATCTCTGTCTTCTCTCTGGTGACGTGCAGAACTTCTCCAATCATTTAGTCCTCTTACACTCATCTGCCTCCCCTTTGTCAGTGCAACGCCTGCATATTAACATCACATCAACAATCGATGTACAGAACGAAATCCCTACCCAAGGTCACAGTACTCTACTTCTGTTTCATCATGACTTTATCTGCTGACATATGGACATACGTATCCACTAAAGTCTACCTTGCAGTTGAATAACATTATACAAGAGAATGAGTGGAAGATGATGTCTGTCTGCCTCACCAACAATCCACTCAGAGACAGACAAGCAGCAGCAAACATCTTACAATGGGTGGAGGAAACAGCAGCCAAATCAGAACACAATTATGAAACGAAGAAGTGCGCTGTGTGTGATAAAGGTAAGCTGATTACTCTGTTCACCTAAAACCAGCATGCACACTATATAATGTAGTGTAGTGTATTTGATAATATCTGACCTGATAACATTAGCGGTGAAAAAATATGTGCGCTTCACACGTCTAGTGTGAAATGGGCCTGTTTGTGTGTTTTTTTTGCTTACTTATAATTTGGTTATCCACACAAGTCAGGGTTTTTCCTGGCTCAAAACGAGGCGGAGGTGGTAAAAACCTCTTTTAATAATAAGATAATTAAATGTCTATTTTCCGTAGACCATCATATACTGTGTTTCACCACAGATTTTTGTGGGTGGAGCTCGGTACCTCTAGTGGGAGAACATTTTGTACATTTTAAAGATAAATTAATTAATCTGGTGCACTTTGAGTTACCCCGAATCCACTGTTACAAATAAATAACCCACCCGCCAACCGCTCAGACTTATGATATTCTCTGATTTAGATATCTGCATCTGATCATCACATTACAATTATTCAAATTCAAACAGAGGCTTTACTCCCTTCAAACTTAAATTGTCTGGTTTCATTACATCACTGTTGGAAAACACTCCTATCAGAATGATTTTTTTTACAACCTTTATAAAAGGCATTTTTTCCAAATTTGATCTTATTTATCTTATTTTCCTTATTTTATTTGATCAATACATTTAATTAGAATAATAAGACATAAGGCTATTACCAATCAAATTAAATAATTTACATTGAAAAATTACAACTGTATTAAATTATATTATGAAATTGTTTTAAATATACAATATACAAATAAGAAATGTTGAAAAGAATGATCCTTTGAAACTAAACCGCCAGTAGGAGGCGGCAGGCGACCGTCTTAATGAGCGAGTCATTGAGTCATTCATTCAAACGATTCGTTCAAACGGCTGATTTATTCAGAATGAGGCAGTTTATGAATTGGTAATTGAATCTATGATTTGTTCAAAACGCTGAATCATTCAGTAATGAAACACGGCTGAGTGTTCATGTGAAATGCGTTATGGTTCTGCTGTGATCTTTGTTTGGAACTATTTTCGCTGTACAAACAGAACAAAAACAGTCATTGCGTCTAAAATGTAAGCGACTTAATTTTAACTATTTGTTTATTGAACTTATGAAATCAGTCTCTCATTTTCAATCGTGATGGTATTCAGGAAAACAGCACTCTGGTCGTGTGATGTTTTTTAACTGTATAATATACTCTAAATAAATTTGTGAGCTCAAAAGCACAACTTTGTTATGTCAGTACATTAGGTATATATATTTTTCGGTGTTTCCCTAGTTATTTTATTTATTTATATATTTTTTTGATATGACTTTTTAATCAGGCCATTTGTCCGGTTGGGTAAGTAAAGTTCTCTTTCACTTGTCCCTTAAAAAAAAGCACTATCGGCAAACTATACGGTTTGAGAATGGACACAGACCAGGAAAGTTCCTGCAAGTTCTGCTGTTTGTGAAGTTTAAATTATAATAAAATTATGCTGGCAAAATTATTTTGGTTTCTGATTATTAGAAGAAATATTCAGCAGTTTTAGCAATTGTCAATATATCATTCATTGTAACCCTAATTCAGTCCATTCCAATATGGTGCAGTGCTCAGATTCTTATTTCAGCAAGATTAGAGTGAATCAGCAAGAAAAGTCGTAGGTGGTCATTCATTCTGTCAGCCCGGTTTCAGTTTTCTTTTAATCGCTGTGTTTGCCTGACCGACCACAGTCGAGTTGTTTTGAATCAGTTACCGGGGCTAACTAAACAAACAACTTTGCTCTTTGCAGCTGTTGTACTGCCCAACAGTTATCATGGTAGTATAGGTTTGACTGTTACCTTTCCAACTTCACGGCTCTTGGCCCTCAGCTTGTTGACCTGGGACTCTGCGATGTCAGCGCGCTCCTGAGCCTCCTCCAGCTCATGCTGCACCTTCCTGTACCTGGACAGGTGAGTGTTGGCCTGCTCCTCCTGTTATGATTACTCAAGATATTCAACCCATTTCATAGCAGTGCATTCATGACACTGGACGTTCTTATCAATACTAAAACTTCACGCTCAAGATTTGATATTAGACTTACAGCTTCTTCAGACTGGCGCTTGTAGGCCTTCACTTTCAGCTGCAGCTTGTCTACCAGATCCTGCAGTCGGGTCACGTTCTTCTTGTCTTCCTCAGTCTTTGGGTGTAAATATTGGTCATGGTCTTAGATAAAGGACAAGTTAGGTATTTTACACTTAAAGCCCTGTTTTCAGATCGTTTCTGATGAAATACAATGGTTTGTCCAACTCCATTGACTTGTATTGGATGAAAAACTACGATAAAACCTGTTGGAAAGCATCTTTTGCAGCGATTTTTGTGTGAGCATATCAGTGAACACCCCTGACCACTCGGTGAGTTTCACGTCTTTGTAAACGAAAGTTTAATGCGTTTTAGGAAGGATTATTCCAGTGCACCTATGCAACCATTGTGGAGGTGGGGGGGGGTGCTACCACAGAAACCGAAAATTCTCGGGACAGCAGCATTTGTCCAAATTTCAATCTTAACCATTGTATTTCATCAGAAACGATCTGAAAACAGGGCTTTAAGTGTAAAATACCGAACTTGTCCTTTAATCCTTGGTGTACAAATAAAAGTTGCATTACGTTGCAGATTCTTGTTCTCCCTCTTCAGTGTCTCGAGGTGGTCAAGAGTTTCCTCGTAGGAGTTCTTCATTTTGAAAAGCTCAGTGCTGAGAGAACGAGCTTCTTTCTGAGCACCTTCTAGTTCAGCCTGACTTTCCTCATACTTTTGTTTCCACTCTGCTAGCACCTGAAAATGAAAGAAATGTAGTCATTGTTAATTAGCTAAGTCCTTGGTTCATCAACATTTAGGTTTATAGGTTATCCATGTCTTTCTTACCTTGTCAAAGTTTCTCTGCTTCTTGTCAAGGTTGGCTGCCAATGCATTTGCCCTCTCCACATCAATCATGAGATCCTCTACTTCACCCTGCAGTCTCTGTTTGGTCTTTTCCAGAGAGGCACACTTTGAGTTCACCGCCTCAATGGATTCTTCAGCATCCTGCAGACGCTGGGCCGCTTTTTTCTGAGGAAGTGATATGAAATTATGAAATCTGACTAATATTTTTCATATTAAATGTAGGAAGACTTTTTCCATTGATGTATTTACTTGGATTCCTCAAGCTCCTCAGTGCGCTGGATGGCATCAGTCTCATATTTGGTTCTCCACTGAGCCACTTCACTGTTGGCCTTAGACATTCCACGCTGGAGTTCAGCTTTGGCCTCCTGCTCTTCCTCAAACTGCTCTCTGAGCAAATCACAGTCATGGCGGGCAGACTGAACCCCATGGGCCAGAGCGTTCTTGGCCTTGAAGTCAAAATGTTTCCTTTTATTGTATACCGCTATGTTCATAGCTATTCACGGTACTTGGTAACAGAAAATTAGGCACATACCTTAACCTCTTCTTCAATATGTCTTTTGAGTTCCTCAATCTGCTGAGTATAAGCTTGTTTGCCTCTTGTCAATTGAGAAACAAGAGCTTCTTTCTCCTCCAATTGACGGCCAAATTCCCCTAGTATGAGACAATCGGTAATTTATATAAGTGTCCACAAGAGCTGTATGATGTCAGTATTAGGTTTTTGCATCACAGGTTTTTGCTCAGTTCTATAATTGTGTGCATGGTGTATTCAATGTGTGCGTGGTATATTTAGTTTATTTACTTACCGTTTTCAGTTTGCAGCCTTGCCCTCTGTCCATTTAAATCATTAAGTTGGCGTACAAACTCATCATTTTTGGTTTTTAGCTCACTTGCTTGGTCTTCTAATGTCCGGCACATCTTTTCAAAGTTTGCCTACAATAATTATTAAACTTTTACAACTTTTTGACCTCTTTGTGTTTTTTTTTGCCAATTATTTCTATTTCAAGCTGCTAAAGTTAAAGTAGTTTTGTAAAACTAAAAATAAATGTTCACTTAAAGTTTTCCCAATAGTATACCTTTGATTTAGCCACAGCCTCCATGTTACTTGTCAAGTCATCAATCTCCATCTTGTATTCACTCTTCTCCTTCTCCAGCTAAATGGAAACATTGTTCACTGGTTTCATCCTCAAGATCCCAAACAATCAGCAGGGTGAAGAACATGTGAAAAGATTATTAACCTTATTTTCTGTTGCATGTTTCTCCTTCTCCACTTTGGCCAAGGTGAGCTCCAGGTCGTCAATGTCTTTCTTCAGTTCAGAGCATTCGTCCTCCAGTTTCCTCTTCTTGGCAGTCAGTTCAGCATTGATTTCCTCCTCATCCTCCAGTCTCTCGCTTGTCTCTTTGAGTTTGGCCTCGAGCTGGATCTTGCTTTTAATGAGACCTTCACATCTCTCCTCAGCATCAGAGAGGTTTTCAGATTCCTGTTCATTGAGATGGATTTAGTTTAATGGCTTATGTTCATAGCTTTAGCATTTACATTCGGATCAATAAGAGCTGAAATACTCACAGATGTTACTTGCAGTAGAAGGTCGTTTTTCTCCTGAAGAAGTGACACCATTTTTTCTTCAAGCTCCTTCTTTTTAGCTAATGCCTTTGTTAGATCCTCCTTCATTTTCTCAAAGTTATCCTTCATGGCTGCCATTTCTTTCTCAGTCTCTGCACTCTTTAGAAGAGGCTTGATCTTGAAGTACAGCTTCATCCATGGCCAATGTTTCACATTCATGAATGAGCGGATGTTGTATTGGATGGAATAAATTGATTCTCTGTGTGAATTGCAATCAGTAAATTAGTCATTAGCAGTCTTTCGTAACAAACAGTTGTGTTCCAAACATTTTTTTAAGTACCTCCTTTCCATCATTTTGACAAATTCCTTCCTCATGATGTATCCACGGCACAAAGCCTGAGTCATGGTAACCAGCGTTGCTAATTTCTCATCTCTCATCTCCTCAAGAGTACCCAAGAGACCAGCTTTGAAGAACACCTACAAGAACATTTGGAAGACAATAGTTTTAAAAAAGGCCAAGTAGTCCTCATAATTGTAGATGTGGAAATAAATCTATTATATTCTATACTATAACATACAATGACAGTCTAGAGAATTCTGTGCTGTCCTCTTTGACTCAACTCTTTAGGGAGGCATAACAATGTCTCTGTGCACAAAGCAGGATCCATTAAGGAATGCTTTACTAAGTCTGGTGTGGAAGAACTGTACTGTTTACTGAATTGAAAACCAGACGCCATCACCGCGTCAGTGCCTGACCTTACTGATGCTCTTTTGTTTGAATGGCAGCAAATTCATGCCTCCATCTTCACCATCTAGTGGAAGGCCCTCCTCCCTCAAACTGTTGCATTAAAGTAGCAAGTGCAGAATTATTTAGAATGCCATTGTGTAATTCACTTTTTGTTTTCCATGGAATTTCTGAAATTATTGAACCTGTTAATAGGATGCTTCACCCAAAAATGGGTGTAAAAATTTACTCAGGTTCATTTCGGACCACATTAACTTTCAATGTATGGAAAAAAACTGCTGTAACATTCTTCAAATATCTTCACTTGTGCTCCACAGAAGAAAATAAATGGTACAATTTACGACGTGAAGGTGAGTAAATAAGGACAGAATTAAATTGAATTGAGATTATGTGGTGCATCATCTCTAATTCAGTGGTTGCAAAAAGGTGTCTTTACCTCTGCTTGAAGTCACCATAGAGGATTCTGCTGGGGAAACCCTTCCTGCAGATTCTGATGCCCTCCAGCACTCCATTACACCTGAGCTGGTGGAACTCCTCAGGTTAGTCATCAGCTTACCCAAGTTCTCCTGTGGAAACGTTTGTCATTAGTCTAATCTTTAATGGTGTAAAAATTCACATTCTTCATAAAAAGAGAGAATCTGTTTACCCTAAAAAGTGCAGACACTGTCTGGAAGGAACTACCCTTCTTCTTGCCTTTCTTTCCTCCTCCCTCAGCTGTTTTATGTCAATGAAAATAAAAAGGGTCTTTATTGATCTTGTATTGCTTTCCATTAACCCCTTCAATAAATCTCTACTGAACTATTTGTTATCTTGCATCACTATATATAAAATGTTCATGATACTTTAGAATCTGTGATCACATAGTGTGTTACACTCTGATAATCTAAGCATGTGTATTGTAATAATTATAACACAAAGGAATTGAGGAAATGCAAATGTTCGTACCTTCAGCAGCTCCATGAGCGGCATACAGGAAGGCCAGCACTTTGAGCGATGACTTTTGGTAGAGTTGCACGACAGAGTCGTTCAGTGGATCCTTGTTCTTGTCCAACCAGCCAGCAATGTTGTAGTCCACAGTGCCGGCATAGTGGACCAGAGAGAAGTGGGCTTCTGCCTTACCTTTGGCAGGCTTGGGCTTCTGGAAAGCTGGACATTTGCCCAGATGCTGATCATATAGCTTGTTTTTGAAGCTTGTGTCTGTAGCCTTGGGGAACATGCACTCCTCTTCAAGGATGGAGAAGATACCCATTGGCTGTTGAAGAAATATTCATGCTCAAGTACAGGCACAATATGAATAATCATTTTAATTTGCTGACTATCTTCTTACCTTCTCAATGAGCTCAATGCAGGCAGCCAAGTCCATACCAAAGTCAATGAACTCCCATTCAATGCCTTCTTTCTTGTACTCCTCTTGCTCCAGAACAAACATGTGGTGGTTGAAGAACTGTTGCAGTTTCTCATTTGTGAAGTTGATGCAAAGCTGCTCCAAGCTGTTGAACTGACAATTAAGCAGAGGCAAGTTCTTACTACTGTCTATTATCTTTTATATCCTGATTGCTAGACACATTGATAGCTGAAGCTCACATCAAAGATCTCAAATCCAGCGATGTCCAGCACACCAATGAAGCTGGTAGAAGATGTGGTAGCTCCTCTCCACAGACAGCTGGAATGTTACTCTGGACTTTTCCAGCAGATCTTCCAAAGACAAAAACGGATTAACCCACATCTTACTCTCCAAATAAAATGTCTGGCTTAAAACAATGTTACTCACAAGTTTCAATATCAGCTGAGGCCAGTTTTCCAGTGGTCCCAAAGTGAATCCTAATGAATTTACCCTATGAAGATTGAAATTATTTACAAAAGGTCAGCTGTTTGGCAGCTTTGAAAGTGTGACTGAAGTTGTATAATGTTATAATGATTCATTAGTTTAACTTACAAAACGAGAGGAGTTGTCGTTCCTCACGGTCTTGGCATTACCATAAGCCTCCAGCAGAGGGTTGGCTGCCACAATTTGGTCCTCCAATGATCCCTATATATAATTGTAGGAAAATGGAAAGTTATTAGGTAAAACACAAATACTGTAATCAATAACATTGTCTTGAAGAGATATTCACTAACCTGCATTTTTACAGGGACATTTTCTGCCTTCTTCGGTCCAGACATCGCACCAACAGTTGCAAAGTCTGAATGACACGTTTTGTGTTCACAGTCTTTTTCCTGCACCAGATTCTCCACTGGAGGTTCACAATAGATAATTATTTAGCCATAAATCCTCTACGGATTTACATTATAATGGAAAAGCTTCAGGTTATTGCAGAAGAAGAATATTCACTCACGTAATAAGGACAGACTGGTTCTCCCGATCTGAAATTAAACCATGAAATGTAACAGGGTTTCCAAATTAGGTAGTACTTTAGATTAACTTGAAGGCATAAAGTGTTATAAAATGTTTAATTATTTTTTCTAGTCATTCATTCATGTCAGTGCATAAAAATAAGGTTCAGTAAAATTATTATGCAATAATGCATGTAATACTTAATGGTTGTTATGAAGCAATTACTAATTGAATGCAACGTTGAAAAAAACAGCTTGGTATGGTTTACTAGCTAATAATTTTCAGACCTTTTTTTATCAGTGAATAATACAAAATGTATTATCTGTATTTAGCCTATTCATCTATCAAGGCTACATTTTGGCTCTCCAGCGGTTGAAGAATTAAACTAAAAGGTACTTGTGGAGGACCAACTTCCCCTGCAGATAATAGCCTGAACTCTTCGCTTTTTTCACAGATATGACATAAACACGCATGGATGAATGAAATGGTAGTTTGCAGTTTCTGCAATATAAACTTTATATATGATAAGGCAAAAACTGTGATGGATTTATCATGTATGTGCACATTATTTACATTTTGTTAATATAAAACAACTTAAAAATGCACAATCAACAGTTTATAGAAGGTGAAATGTACACTTATATTTTACAATATGTAGTTATTGTGAATGTTTTTTTTTCATCGTGTCAAAGTATGTCATAACTCTCGTTTGTTGAGACCCTTCTGGAATCCACTAACCAGTGAGCATGAACTGGTAGGCGTTGTCGGAGATGGAGAAGATGTGAGGCGGGGCTTCAATCCTCTTTTTGCCTCGGTATCCACCCACAACGACTGTATCGTACACTGGGAGCCACTTGTAGGGATTGACGGTGACGCAGAACAAGCCAGAGTAGGTCTGAAACGGAGATAGATGGTCCAGTTTTACAATGCTGCGCCCCATCCCAGGAATAAGATATGATTAGCTTAGACTTACGTAGATCATCCACGCTGCGTAACGCTCTTTGAGGTTAAACAGCACAGCGGGCTCGTTGAGGTGGGTCATCATGGCCATGTCCTCAATTTTATCAAACTTGGGAGGATTCATGGAGAAGATTTCATCTTCTTTTACCGTGACAGTCTGTAATGAACATTGATCAGTGATCAAGAGAGACTTTCATGCACACATTTGTATATTTAACTGAAGAACTTTAACCTCTGCAAACTCACGATACTTACTTTACCACTGTGAGTTTTGATAGTAGCTTTTCCACCCTCTTTACTAACAAGTGTACCCTTCAGGTACATCTCGTCTGCATCTGTCACGAAGAATGCCGTTTTGGCATCAAAGGGGGTGTTCTGAGCCTTATCCTCTCTCTCTCCGGCTTCCGGAGGTAAATGGCCGCTGGGCCGAAGCACTCCATTTCACCATCTCCCATGGTTGCGGTTTACTGTGGAGTCATATATTCACCTTAACGCTGCTTATATCACCTCTCTACTTCTCTCAGGTATTCACATTATAAACTGGTCATCTTGTCATTATCTTTACAGTGTTGTAATCAGTTACTTGTCAGTAAATGTAACTGGTATTAGTTTACCTTTTACGATGCTCCGAGAGGAAAACAGCGGCTGTCAAGTTATGGCTTCTGAAAAAGAGATAGTAACGTATATAAGCATCTTCAGTTATGGGTTAGTATACATAATTTGAATAAGAACACTCAGGCGTTCTACAATAATTCTTAAATTAAAAATGAAACTGATCAATTAAAATGTGCAGTTCCCTCACCTATCCTGTTCACTGTAAGTCTTCGGGGTTAGGGCCCCGTTTATATAGTGTGATTACTAAGCACTCAGCAGAACTGTCCCGCCAGATTTGATCATGTTACTTCTTTATGTGGTGTGATATTTCTCTTTTCCGGGGAGGAAATAGAAAGATGTTGTCATTCACCTAATACGAGGAATACAGTTACATTGGCACACACAGATAATGAGATTTGGGCTAAAAGACATGGCATTCAAGTTTGTCACGGTCCATGATTTTTTAGATTGTAACTTTCATGTAGATATTAGTTTTTTTTTCATGCAAATGCATTGCCTGTTTGATAAGTTCAATTTGATGTTGCTTAGGTCCAGTTTCAGTGCAGCATCTTTAAAAGTAATGGAACTTGGCACAGCAGAGAAACTGTCCGATACAAAAAAGCAGACAAATGTCACTGGTATTCTGTTTCAGGAGACATCAAAACTTGTAACTTAGAACTTATTTGTCAGTTAAAATGGCTTTGTCTGTTCCTGATGTTAGTTTACATTACAATTAAGGTTTTGATATAAATGTGGTTAGTGATCACATGAGCAAGGGGCAGAGAGTACAGCTTGGCCGGTTTTCCAAGATTCTCCCAACTTTTGCCAGCAGGAGATAACAATAAAATCTTAAAAAAATTAAATATAGCTCAGCTGCTGTTTGTATTATGAGGATTAGGGCACTTGTCCATACAAGCAACAGTGAAGGCCCGACGGGAACTGTCAGTGAGTTCACCATCTCCCATAATTTGACTTTTCTGCTAAAACGTTACGTTTTTAGAAAATGTGCAGGTTTATTGGATTCTGGATTCTGGTAAATACATGGACAAAGAGTATTTCTTTAATGTCAACCAGATGTTACAGCAATAAAAAAATTTAATTAATTAATTAATTATTAATAGTTGTGGATCATATTTTGGAGCGTGATTGCGTTTGAAAGGAAAAATGCACCAAACGTTAGGCTTTATGTTTTTACTATTATCTCATTTCATATCATCATAACGAATGGAAACATTTGAAGTAACATATGATAGTCAATATATTTTTCTCTAGCGTAGTTGTTGAAATCTTTTGGAAGATTTAATTTATTGTTATTATTATTTTATGCAGCACTGCGTAGCCTATGCCTACAAGGCACAACAAACCTGGTGTTCATTATATATTGTTGGAAACGTGTGTGTGTGTGTGTATTCTGTGAATTTTAAAAAGCAATTTTAACCAGAAAAATCTAAAATGTATTCCCAAAATCGTGCAGGCCTAGTTTCTCTTGATATCAGTATGTTCACAGTTTTTTTCTTTTTTTTTTTCTTTCAGGGACCAGATGCAACTGAGTCCTGCTGACTTCAACATTTACATGAGTCTCTGTATATGAACATGGTAAAGTGAAAATCAAACACCTTGGAAATGAAAGGTATGTTTTTAGGAATGGCACAGAGGTCTCTGTCTTTGGATCATTGTTTTTAATGTGCTCTTTTGTCATTTGTATTTTTGGATTGTGTTGTGTTGTAAATAAATCCAAACAATCTAAAAGCCATTCTTTTTTAAATCTCCTCATTCTTTGTGCAAGGTTGCTCTGAATGACAGGGCCTGATAGCTCCTAATAGGGCGGTTAGGGGAGTGTCTTTGTCTTTCTCAGGTGTTGAAGGCTTACATATTCATGAGATGATCACGCCTCTTCGCATATGGCTTTCTCACACAAAATACGTCTTAGAAATTTTAAATCAATATATTGTCTTATCTGAATGAGCAGTCAGGGAGTTTTTCACATAGTTTTGGAGCAAATATTCTAGGCTACGTGATACAATTTTCAAAAGTCTTGTGAAGAAATAATCAGTATGGGTTTCATGGTCTTATTTCAGTGAGAATTTTTTTTTGTATTTTCAGAAACCACGCATAAATGTCATTATCTCAAAACTACAATCTTTTACATACATGCTGCTGATATATTATTGTAGCAGAGTTTGTGCTAAATACAGTGTAATCAGACTTTAGCCATGACAATGTCACAAGTAACAGAAATAAGCACAAATGTCAGACCATGTCAGAACACCTCCAGGGCCAGAAAACAGCTCAGACCTCAGAGGGTTAAACTATAGTTATTTTTATCCTAAGATACAGTTACACAGCCCATAGACTGACTGATAACAGAAGTCCTTGAAATGTCTTTGCCTTTTTTTCCTAGCACACGATATGCAAAAAGTGTAAAGTATAAAAGAAGTTAGTTATGTCAGTGTGGATTTTTTCCATTGTGAAAGTCTTAGAATTGAAGGTTTTACATATGAATGGCTTTATGCTTTATATACATTTTAAGATTTGCTTTGCTTCAATAGATAAAATGGCTTTTTATACATTATATTTTTTAAAGGATTAACTCATTTTTACTTTTATCACATAAACGCGGACTTTTTTTTTTCTTTGCGATGAAAAGCAGGAAAGATGATGTTAAAAAGCTCAGTAATCAACAACATTGATTCAGATAAAAAGAACTAAGTCAATGCCACTTGTCTAAAGGACAATAAATGAGTAAATCTGTAAGAAATCCCAACAAATGCTTCCACACAGATGAGAATCCGAGAATCCGAGGTCGTGTCATGATTGGGAGATTTGGTTTGGCAAGAGCGAGTATCCTTGGCATTTGTCTGATGGTTTCAGAGCTCTTTCTCGGTGTCAGTTAATCCCACTGGAACTTCACCAATGCCGTGGAGGAGCTGTCAGACGGCTCTGGGATACGGTTTCAAGCATATGCAAGTTGAGATATTTATAGATAAGACATATTAAACAAGTTGTTCAGACTTAAATGGTTTGTGGAGTGAGAAGAAATGCCAGCGAGGGCAATCTAAATATATAGCCTTTACTGTGAATGTCCTCTTTAATGTTTTTATTCCCAAACATTATAAAACGCCTGAAGCTGTTCAGATGATTTATACCTTTTACAGTTTAAGATATAAACACACAACAGCAGTTAACATGCAATCCTCATCCGGGAACTCAGTTCAGTGATCCTGCAACTAACCCTGCCGTTTGTTGTTTGAACCCCTGTGTGTGAGAGAATGTGTGTGTGTGTGTGTGTGTGTGTGTGAGAGAGAGAGAGAGAGAGAGAGAGAGAGAG
>FLSR01000821.1:0-44968 GCA_900092035.1 Leuciscus waleckii | reverse complement strand
TCTGGTGTTGCGTTGCAGCACTTTGCTACTCAAGCATTTTTATTAATAAGTCATATCAAAGAAGGAAATGCTCTGTGCATCGCTGTTGCTTTCTTCATCGCAGAGTCTGTTGACAGATCCAACGGGTCTGACGGTGTTCTGAGGGTCTGTCCTCTGTCTGTCGAGAGGCCGGGGTTTCAGTTAAAACGGTGTGTGTAAGTTAATAACTAATGATCTTTACAACGGAAGTGAATCAGTCAAAACTAATTTTAGCGGGACAATTTATTTGAATCACCTTTATTTACAACATATATGTAAAACCAGTCTGTGTTACCACTAACAATCTGCATTCCACAATCTCAATTACGAAAATGAAAAATAATGACAAAAAATGCATGAAAAAAAAAGAGATAACAATATGACTTAAATAGTCAACAGTAGATCATAATTCTCATGAACTGTACATAACATCCATTTATGGCCCAAGTATTCACAAACACTGGTAAGCACCCAACCAATTTATAGTATGCATATTCTATCCTAAGCCTTGATGCTACCAAACCCTTGAACACCAGCAAAGGGTTTAATGTATCTTTGCCAAGCATCTTATTTTTCCTCTTTTTTCAAATAGCGAGTTTGGCAGTTCCAAACATTTAATAACCAAAACATGTTTACGACTAACAAAATATGTTGGCCCAAAAGTAAACAATTGAGGAGATAAATCTTCACCTAAAGATGATACCCATTGAGATAAAAAGGAGAACAAATTACCCAAACTTACACATTGCACAAAAAGATGAAATATAGTTTCATTTTCAGAACGAAATGGACAACCCACCCCTACATTAGGACTGAGGTGAAGCACATGTCTGTTCATAACAACTGTGTACAATCCTCCACTGTAAATCAGCAGTCCGTTTATCAGTGAACGCCAGATACCTTTGGGGGAGATGTCCACTCAAAGATCCAGTCCAGTTAGAAATGCCTTTACTCCGGAGAGAAGATGTGTATTGGTCACCTTCACACAAGTCACATACAGAGCTCATTTCCCCAACAGACCCAAAGCATCCAGCTGAGGGGTTTCAAAAGACAGTATAAGATATTCCTCCTCATGCCATTCCCTTACATCAGCAGCCGTCATCAAGGATGGAAAATCATAGTCACATCCGGCCATCCATTCTTTAATATGGTTAGAGTTGTTTATAAAAAGTCTTTGATCATAATTCAACTCTCCAAGCACTTCACCAGTAATTGGTTTCAAAAATCAAACAGATTTTGTCTCAGTTCTTTTACCCAGGGTATCCAAAATGTTTTACAGTCATCGACTGTTTCCTCTCCTTTATACTATATTCTGCTTTACAGTATTTGCACAAATGACAAATTTCTCTGTATCTCTCTCTCTCTCTCTCTCTCTCTCTCACACACACACACACTTTGAACATCGTGGTGGTTATTATCTATAAATCACTTATGTAAAAAGAATTCATTACATTGGTTATCCATCTCGGAAATTGCAAACAAGTTCTATAGAAACTGTATAAATCAATATCTATAGAAATCTATAGGTGTACCAAAATGATTCATTGATTAACCATTAAGATCATTTAGATTAAATAATAGACAAATGTAGTAAACTGAACAAGAAGAGATGCAAATCAAAAAGTTTGATAGTAAGAGCTTTATGAAAGGCAGTGATTGTGAATGAAACATATATGAAGATGAAACACTTATTTTGTGTTGTGAAAAGGATACTTTGTGATTTTGAGTATTGTACTAACACAATTGAAAATAGTACCAAAGCGAATAAAAAAAACTAACTTAGGGGCCGCTAACACGACACCGTTCTAACAGAAAAGTTCTTTCTGCGCAAACTTCAAAAATGCGAACCCGTGAGAACGCTGACGGCGTGCACATGCGTATTACGAGTTCAGTCTATAGGGATGTGTGTTTGAATATATGTGCGCAGGCGTGTAGTCCTTCCCTACAAATCAACCCTCAACATACTACTTGTCTGGCCTTAAAATTTATAATACAGAATTTTTATCGCTTCCGCGTAGCCACGCGAACCGAAATTATCCCGAACGCTTATCTGTAGAGAGGTAAAGGGAGGGGAGGGAGGCCTTCACAGGGGACCCAGCTAACAAAAATAAGTTGTCAGAATGTTTTGCTAACATTCCCATTAGGTTAGGAAAACGTTATTTCTGAATGTTTTTTAAACATTGATAACGTCCATTTTTTGGGATGTATTAAGAACGTTTTTTTCTTGGTTAATGTGAACGTTAAAGTAACATTCCATTCTATCATTTTGGAAATGTTCTGAAAACGTTATTTTTGAATGTTTACATCACCGGGCTTACACACAGACACTCGAGTATCGCTAATTAACCTATGCTGCATGTGTTTGAACTGTGGTGGAAACCTGAAGGAAATCACAGAGAACCTGCTAACTCCTGGCTCAGCTGGGACTCGAACCGAGGACCTTCTTGCTGCGAGGTGATAGTGCTACCCACTGAGCGCTGTGCTGCCCTGTTTCTATTTATGTATATATAAATTCATAAAATTTAAGCAATTAATGTCTTATAACTACAGGTCTGGATTTCAAAGTAACAGGATTTTTAAGTACCAAAACCTGTTGACACATTTGTCCAGAGTGTTTACATTTTTCCAGAGTATAAAGTTCCTAAGTGCATTAAATATTTGAATTACAAAAATAACAGATAAGTCTTTACTTCAAGATTCACATTTTACTGTGTAGTACACACAGTTTTGTAAGAGTCTCTGGGAATTACACATATCCAAACAATGGAATCAGAAAGAGCAAAAATGACATTTTCTGAACAAAAAACACAACCCCGCCACAAGGGAAAAAAGAACACAAACTCAAACATACAACTAGACAAGTCAAATCTAACAAGACATGTGGAAAACAACACAATAGAAAGAAAAAAACACCACAAAATGATGTTCTGTGTATAGGAATTGTTTCATACAGAGTTTCAAATACTGTCATTTTAAGTCAAGTCAAGTCATCTTCATTTATATAGCGCTTTTAACAATGTAGATTGTTTCAAAGCAGCTTTACAGAGATAAGCGTATAATTTAAGGTTATTTATATTATTCATACTTCTCAAAATACTGTAAATATGTTCATAATCTGTAACATGCACTAGACTCCCACTGTCTAGTGTAATATTCTCTAACTCAGGTGATATTTATATTTATATTATTCATACTTCTCAAAATACTGTAAATAGGTGCATAATCTGTAAATGTTTATTCAGACTAAACCCAACTGTGACCCCTTTTTTTTACTTTTTATACTATTTTATTTTATTTTATTTTTTTATATATTTTATTCTTAGAATTTGTATTACTATGTTTCTTGTTGTATTTGTATTTGTATATGTGCACTGGAAGCTTCAGTACCAAGAAAAATTCCTTGTGGGTGCAAGCACACTTGGCAATAAGCTCTTTCTGATTCTGATTCTGATTCTGATTCTGATTCATGACGAGTATCCGTGTAACTAGCGAACTCTCTCGTTGAAACTGGCGCTTTAATCGTGATCTGTCTATCTCTTCATTCGCGCGCGTGTTTGTCAATGCAGGAGTGAGAGAGCAGGACTTCCGGTGTGTTTTGCTCATTTTGCCTCTTCCTACTCTTCTTTAAGGTAAGTTTGCACATTTAATGGTTATATAAGTTGTTTTAAGTTTCAATGTGATTGAATAGCAGTCTAAGATATAATATTTGTTTGACTAGCATCATCAGTTACCGTATGGTTCAATCTTATTCAATGACATGGCATGATTGTACCAAAAAGATCTTTATATCACACAACACACATTTTCTTGATGTGTTTACATCATGGAGTGTTGCAATTATGCATAGTATTTTTTTATTTGCATTAACATAGTTACTTTTTGTGAAACACTGTTATATTTTGTTGCCTACATGTGTGCAATTACGTACGGTATTCATGCCTTTGAGCATTCGCGCTTGCGGTGTATTTTTGCTAATTTTGCCTCATACTACTCCTAAGGGATAATGTACATCCAGCCAGTCGTTCTCTCAAAATAACCCCCGACAGCATAATTAAGGAACTACACAAAATATTGATTCGACTGAGTTTTAATACTTTTTTTTTAGCTCACCAAACGCAAAATTCCACAAAGAAAAAACATTCTTAGCGCTGCTGACTTCAGTGACCCGGATGAGCGTGCGATATCTGGGAATAATAACCACCACAGAGCCGTGTGATAAAAGAGAATAAATTCCATCACTCATCCCATCCGTGAGTGATCATGCTTCTTTCCTGAGGATCTGCTTGATATCTGATACAGTAGCATGAACACCACGGCTTACAAAACTATCAGATTAACTAAGGAATATTACATTTATTCGTTAAGTTTAAGTAAGACGTCTTTATAAAATATGTGGGTTTATGTGTTAACATCAACACACGCATTTCACGGATGCAAACAGGTCTATTTGTGTGCAGTTTAGCCTAAACATACAGAAAACCCGTTTCAAAACTGCTTGAAAATATGCCTAGCAGATGTTTACACAGCTTTCCAGATGAAGTGTTGAAAAAGGCTACAGAAGTCAAGTCAAGTCAAGCCATCTTCATTTATATAGCGCTTTTAACAATGTAGATTGTTTCAAAGCAGCTTTACAGAGATAAACGTATAATTTAAGGTAAGATTGTTTTGGCTTTATGGCGGTTCTTTAATAAAGTTATTTTCCAGCTAAAGTTAGTTATGATTGATTTGCTTCCGCTGCAACGTTCATTTGTTATTAAATTAGGAGCCGCTAAGACGACACCATTCTCTCTACACAGACTTTAAACGCGAACCTGTGAGAAACGCTGATGGCGTTCACATGAGCATTAAGAATTGGTTCTATAGTTATGTGCGTTTGAATATATGTGCGCAGGTTTGTAATTCCCTACAAACCAAGCCTAAACAAAGTACTGGTGTTTCCTTATAGTTTTGATTAAGAATTTTATTTTATATGATCAATTCGGGGTAGATACGCAAATTGAGTTTTCCCGACGACGCTTTATCTGTAGAGTGGTAGAGGGATCCTCCATAGGGAGAGACTAGTTGGCACTTCAGCACTGCGTTCTCATCGGGTCCAGGCGAAGGTCCTTCATCAGATCTGGATACGGCCTGGATCCGGCAGGCGCGGGAAAACCTCGGGATAAACAAAGACACTAAAATTAGCGTAGATGCCATTCTTCTCATGATGTAACGAGTACATCAGGATTTATGGGAAGTGTTCCAGGTTCCCGCTGAACTAATCTATGCAGCCTAACATTGAATTATAGAAGTCTATAATGTATTATGTGAATGCTATGTCAAAGAGATGTGTCTTTAATCTAGCAGTCGATTTTGATATTCTAGGTATTATCAACTGGCCAGAATTTTGAGATCTCAATAGACGTGAAGGACTATAATGCGTTAAGAGCTCGCTCAAGTACTGCGGAGCTAAACCATTTAGTGCTTTGTAAGTAACAGCAATATTTTAAAATTGATGCGATGTTTAATAGGGAGCCAGTGCAGTTTTGACAGAACCGGGCTAATATGGTCATACTTCCTGGTTCTGGTAAGAACTCGAGCTGCTGCGTTTTGGACCAGCTGTAGTTTGTTTATTAAGCGTGCAGGGCAACCACCCAGTAGAGCATTACAATACTCTAGCCTTGAGGTCATGAAAGCATGAACTAAATGTTCCGCATTTGTCAATGAGAGCATTAGACGTAATTTATACATATTTTTAATTTAGATAGAAGTGGACGTGGTTAAGCTGGAGGAAGCAGCATCTGTTTCTGATTCAGACCATTTCATTTCGCTTCGCTCTCATTAAAAGCATCTAAGCTTCACACAAATGCACGCTGCTATAGACTTATTTTGCTGTGATATACTGGGACAAAAAAATCGGCCCGGGTATTTTGACTAGAGACCGGCCCACTATATGATCATCAACACCACCGATCTTTGCACGCCCTTAAATATATGCATACCAACTCCTATTCCTTAAAACCACTAATGTCATGTAATGAGTGAGTATAGGAACGAGTGAGAGTTAACAGATGAAATAAGTAAGAATTTGACATTTATTAATACAGTTGAACTACACTCCACAATGATGAATCCTAAAAAAAGCTATAAGCTGCGTTGGCATAGCAATACCAGTGTTTCCCACAGGTGTGTGTTAAATCTGTGGTGGGTGGACCTCGGGTCTTCTAGGGGGGTTCGGGGGCATGCCACCCCGTGAGAAAATTTTGTGCATTTTAATGTTAAATTCTAGCCTGGTTAAAACCAGACCATTCTCAGTAGTAACTGAGTTATAGTCTGGCAAAGCTTCTTTAATAACTCATTTCCAAAGGGGCGTCACCAACGGACGTCGCTCAAATGCCTCTGGGTGCAATTGGATAGACCTAAAACTCCTAAAACCAATCAGAGCTATCGTCATGTGTAAAGCCATATGCTGCGTCCCAATTCGCCTAAGTTACACTACGCCATCAAAGTATGTACTCTTTTGTCAAGTAAATGTATTTACTTTTGAATGTGTAGCAAAAAAGTAGGCAACTTTGGGACATTCTACTTTGTCATCTTTATCGGACGGATCTGTCGCGTGCATCCCGTCATGTAAACTGCCCTGTCAATCATCTTGTCACAGTTAAACTCCTCTATTAAATCTAATTTAATTTCCTACCGTTTCGGAGAGAAATGTAGTAGCACGTTCATCTGCCAGTGACATTTCATGGAGTCTGTCCTCATGTGTTTGCAATTTGAATATAATAATGCATTTAAAAGTTGGTGCGCTTCACCAACGGACGTCGGAGTGGACGTCGCTCAAATGCCTCTGGGCACAATGGATAATTGGATAATCGCCAAAACTTCATGGCCTATGCATAGCTTGCTAGATTTACACTAGTTAAGCGCATGTTACGTTCAGGGGTTTCCTGCATAGAGAATTATGAGGTGGCCGCCTCCGTCAATTAAACATTAATTAATGTAGGCCTACTGACGGTAACAAAGTTGCGCTGTTGAGACTCGCGCAGTTATTTATAACATATTATAGTTAAGAAACAATATATAGCCTGGGCTACACACGACCAGAGAGCTGTTTTCCTGAATGCCATCAAGATTGAAACCGAGACTGATTTCATAACAGTTCAATAAACAAACAGTTTAAATTAAGTCACTTACATTTTAGACGCAATACTGTTTTTTTTTCTGTTTCAGCAGCGAAAATAGTTCCAAACAAAGATCATAGCAGAATCATAGCGCATCTCACAGCAACACTTGTTTCATTACTGAATGATTCAACATTTTGAACGAATCGGTTGAGTCAAAGATTCAATTACCCATTCATAAACTGCCTCATTCTGTATAAATCAGCCATTTGAACGAATGACTCAATGACTCGCTCATTAAGACGGTCGCCTGCCGCCTCCTACTGGCGGGTTAGTTTCAAAGTATCAAAGTTAGTTTAAAAAATCTTTAAAATAATCCAATTTAATACAGTTATAATTTTTCACTGTAAATTATTTCATTGATTGGTAACAGCCTAGTGTCTTATTATTTTAATTGAATATATTGATCAAATTTAAGAATTTGAAATGAAAGATGGAGCATACATTTAATAAAATTAGGGGGAAAATGCCCTTTATAAAGGTACAAAACATTTGTGTTTTCAAACAGTGATGTAATGAAACATTGACAATTTAAGTTTGAAGGGACCCACTAAACATTGGACGTCGGATAGACGTGCAGATCATGTCTATATTGGGTCCGACGGTCCATGACCAATTCTGGACATCTATTCGACGTCCAAACTAGGTCCACTATTTGGACGTCCAACCATGACCCAACTTGGACGTCATATTGACGTTCAACATTGGACCTTTGAACTGGGTAATTTTCTTCGACGTCCAAACTAGGTCCACTATTTGGACGTCCAACCATGACCCAACTTGGACGTCATATTGACGTTCAACATTAGACCTTTGAACTGGGTAATTTTTTTGGACGTCATTTGGACGTCTATGACAGGTGCAGGAAATTTACATGATTATTACTACTTTTGCCATTTAAAAAAAAAGAGTTTGTCATGTCATTTTGCTGTGTACTGAACCTATTCGCTCCATCCACGTTTCATGCCAAATCTCTATTTCCTTGTTTAAAATGTACTGCAAGATGCAGTTTCTTTCCAAACCGCGATAAGCGCTGAACCTATTTTTACCTAAACGCGATATATCCTCTGGACTAAACAGAATTATCTCACTCTCTCTCGCACCCTCAAATCACTCGCGCTAATCGCGCCAGACGCTCAATTCGCCTCATTCGCTCGTTCGCGCCGCGCTAAACGCCTCATTCGCGCATTATCAACATGATTAATACATATTCGAATAGGCCTACAGATTAGTTATAATTATTTAAGATAATTTTCCAAAAACTCCATTTGATCGTCTCAGCATCAGGTGATAACTGGAGACGCGTACAAAGGTGTGATACTGTAGCTCAAACCGTAGAGCGTTGGCGCTTGTAACGCTAAGATCACGAGTTCGATTCCCAGGAAAGCAAGAATAAGTGTGTGCGTGTGTGTGTGTGTGCCGTCTCATGAGGAGAAGCCTAAAGAAGTGTGTGTGCCGTCTCATGAGGAGAAGCCTAAAGAAGCCGCTGTTTTGATTGAGCGCGATTATTTTTTGGAAAAGACGCACAATATCTAATAAAACACACGATCCACAGCAAGCCGACCCCGTCTCCTTCCTTCTTCCCATAAACAAACTTTTGTGGACGGACGTCAACATTAGACGTGCGGAAGACGTCGTAAAAAGACGTCATCTGGCGTCACAGTCTGCACCTTCAAGGGGAGCAAAATTGGACGTGCAAAAACGACGTAGAAAATACGTCGTTTCGACGTGTCTATGCGCAGTGGGGAGTAAAGCCTCTGTTTAGGCTATTAAGGAAATGTAATTTTGCCAAAAGAAGAACTTTTATTTTAAATAAATGTTTAAATCAGCCTACTTCAGTGTGATATTTTACCATATTATCATGCTTAACACTAAAGGTGATGATACACAGGGCAAGTTTTTGAGCAATGTTGCCATCAACGGGCAACCAGATGAGACACAGGGCCCACGACCAATCTAAATTATCCAGATAGAAATGTATTGGGAAATTTGTATATTCCCTCTGCAAGATTGCCCAACAACATTGCTCAAAAAGTTTCCCTGTGTATCATCACCTTAAGAATTTGAATAATTGTAATGTGATGATCAGATGCAGATATCTAACTCAAAGAATATGGGCGGTTTGCAGGCGTATTATTTATTTTTAAAAGTGGATTTGGGTGACTCAAAGTGCACCAGATTAATGAATTTATCTTTAAAATGTCAAAATTTTCTTACGGGGGGGCATGCCCCCGGACCCCCCTAGAGGTACCAACCTCCACCAACAAAAATAATGTCGAGAACACATTAGGCTATCATGATCTACAAAAAATACACATTTAATTATCTTATTATTAAAGTACATTATTAGGATTTTACCACCTCCGCCTCGTTTTGAGCCAGGAAAAACCCTGGTTACGATAAGTGTACATTGCACGTCGCCATGACGTTCACACGCGCATGAAACTACGATGGTACCTCAACGTTTGTTGTTGGACACAACAAATGTGTCCCCACATTAAGTCCTTGAATTTGAAGGTATTGGACCTGGAAAGTCCTTGAAAGGTCCTTGAATTTGAAGTTAACCAAGGTGTGGGAACCCTGAATATGGTATTTGTATATAATGTTTTAAAAATAATAATTGAAGATCAATGTACCTCATTTATGTAAATTTTCAGGGATGTATAATTTATAAAAAGGCATAAAAAAATATTGTAATATTCATAACAGTTCTTTACTTTGTTACATTATGGTTCACTGTTATGTCCTTTCACTTCATATATCTCTTGGAATTGTTTAGATGTACTGAAAATGAAATAACTTTTTCTCTTTGATTTTAGACCCGATGGAAAAGAGCGAGGAGAGTGAAGAACTGAATGAAGTGAAGGAGGAACATCATGTCCATCCTGGAGGAAAACCTTTGAGTCGCTCAAAGACTAAAAAGAAATTTTTAAAGAAAAGAAGAGCCAAGAAATCTTTCACCTGCACTCAGTGTGGAAAGAGTCTCACAACCAAACAAGGTCTTGAGATTCACATGAGAATCCACACTGGAGAGAAGCCGTTCACATGTGATCAGTGTGGAAAGAGTTTCACAACCAAACAATGTCTTGAGTTTCACATGCGAGTTCATACTGGAGAAAAGCCGTTTAATTGTGATCAATGCGGGAAGAGTTTCAGTCAATCTTCAAACCTTAAAGAACACATGAAAATCCACACCGGAGAGAAGCCGTTCTCATGTGATCACTCCGGAAAAACATTTCTTAGTGCATCAGAGCTGAAGAAACACCTGAGAGTTCACACTGGAGAGAAGCCACATTCATGTTCTGTGTGTGGAAAGAGTTTTTCACTGCTGCACATTTACATAGACATCAGAAAATTCACACTGGTGTGAGAGAGTACATGTGCTTTGAGTGTGAGAAGACTTTTACTACAGCGAACTGTTTAAAACGGCACCAGAGAATTCACACTGGAGAAAAACATCACAAGTGTTCACACTGTGACAAGAGATTCAGTCAGTCAGCACATCTAAGATCACATGAGAGGATCCACAGCAGAGAGAAGCTGCACGCGTGTGATCAGTGTGGAAAGAGTTTCTCTATTAAAACTCACCTAAAGCGACACATGAAGATCCATGCAGTGGAGAAACCACATCACCACAGTCTGAGATCACGGTAAGTTATTTTATATCTTTATGTGCTGAGCAACAAAATCTGGAATCTTGAAGTTAGTTTGGCTTGTGTGCTTTTCCTGCAGCAGCTTCACCATGTAACCTTGATTTTTCATATGCATTTAGTCCATAGAAATTGTAGTTACTGGTAGATGATATGTAAGGGATAATGTAGAGCGAGGCGGTTGTTATAGCGAATACAACCCCGACGGGTAGTCTTCGCTATAATAACCGCCTCGCTCTACATTATCCCGCTTATTACATGGCTGCCTACCAAATAAATCAATAATTTGACACAAAATATTGATTTAAAAAGGAGTTTATTGATTTAAAAACGATTGTATTGCTTCCGCTAAAGAAAACGGTCCGTTCCTCTCTATGGTTAGAATTTTTTTTTGTTTAGCTTTGCATGCACAAATAGCAACATCAACAAAACATTAGGATTCACACATCACGCAGCTGCAGCGCTTGTGTGAACGGAGAAAAGCGTCTCGGTTACGTATGTAACCCTCGTTCCCAGAAGGCAGTGGTAGGAACCTTGGGCACCGATCCGGGCCGGGGTCTCAGGATCACGTGAGAGTTAGCCGATTCTAGGCACGATTTGTCGACCAAAAATGCATGCAGGTCCCCTACCCTCTCTCTGCTGATTGCAAAGGCTCAAAGGGTGGTCTCTGAAGTGCCGAAAGGACCAGAGACAAATCCCAAAAGGGTATAGAGAGTCGGCGAGGTGGATTTAGTCTCCTCGCTCCCCTCAGGAACCTGACGATCAGGTTGTGCTTTCCCAACGACTTACCCTCAACTGCATCGTGATGTGAGGCGATAGCGGCAACATACACTTTAAGGGTGGAGGGAGACAGCCTTCGCACTATACACTAGGATTTGTGCGCTCGACATTTCTTCGCTTTGTGCCGTGAACTTTTAAATGCGCACTTGTGCAGCGCTGCACACTGTGACTCCATGTTGCTTTGAGCACATCATTCTGCACCCGCGATGCGCATACGTGCTTTGTGCGCTCTGTTTTGAAGCGTTTCATATTATTTAAAGATTTAAAGTTTAAAGATTATTAAAAGCCTATATTTTTTTATACCTAGCCTGCTCAATACATTTAAAATAAGCATAATTTAATTGTATATTATTTCTGTGTAGTGTAGTGTAGGCTATATAAATATATACACTTCTGAATTCTTGACATTCATGTATAAATATAAAATTGTGAAATGTATGATTGACTGATTGAATTTTATAAGTATTTTGTTTTTATTTACATGTTTAGATTTTATAAAATTACTGTGCAGATCTTTTCAAGAATTACTTTTTGCTGCTGATTTATACACTCACTAAGTTTAATAAAAATACATAATAATACATTTATGTAATATTTAATGGTGTTAACTGTAGACTTACACTGCAAAATGATAATTTACAAAGGATTAAATTCATCACAATTATGTAAGTATCTGGATATTTGCCGCGGGGCGAGGGCTTCGATAACCTCTCTCTTTTTTGACCATTCTTGTGTTTGCATCCCTGAAACTCAAACTTATATAACTTTTTTCTGTTTCACTTTCATAATTTATTTCAACAATAATCTGGCAAATGTCTTCTTTAAAACAAGACCAACCATAGGTCTATATTCCAAAGCATTCTTGTTTGTATAGTTTGTCAAGTTTGTATAGTGATTTTCATTATTATGCGAACAATGAATTAATAAAGCGGGCATTTGGTTAGGTGCTCATATAGCTCTGAAAATATGCGATTTAAAAAGCCCACTTCGAGTCTTGCCTCAATTTCGACCAAATACATAACGTTAGCAAACTGTTACTGAGGTTATGGAATAGCTTACATTAACGTTACAGCACCTGTTATCGTTGACGTTAGCTCACTTTAACTTTAATAAAAACCTTTTCTACTTTACCTCTCTTGATCTTTGGGGAATCTATGAAATGCTAGTTGATTGGTTGTACAGTGGTAGTTGTTGCAGTTGATGGCAGAACACTTTTTTATTTGTTTCCAATTATTTCCAGACAGAATGTTAATGCTGTGTATATGGTAGTTGAGCTAACGGTAAAATGGCGACAGCGCGACATCTAGCGATTGCTGTCAAAACTGCAACAGAGTTTCGCCTCTTTGGTTTCGTGTCAGCCATCCCTAGTGTAAGTGATCTTGGTCTCACTTCAACTGAAAATTAGCAGAAGGTATTGTGTTCCTGGTAATCTGTTTAATAATTACTATTGTGAGTTGCGGGAGCAGTTTTACGGAAACTTAGCCTAAAGTACACCTCAGTTGCTTAGAAGACAAAAATTATTGGTTGGTAAAAGTGGTTTACTAAATCAAAAGTGAATGTACAATGTAGGAAATGGTTCCCAACTTTTGACTGTACTACACCATGAGTCATCTGTGGTGTAACTCATATTTGGAGCTGTAGCTTCTTTATCAGAGAGATCCAGCATTTTCAGCTTACTTTTGCCTCCAGACAACTCTGTAAAAGAAAGAAATCGTAAAGCTGCTTTGAAACAATCTACATTGTTAAAAGCGCTATATAAATGAAGATGACTTGACTTGACTTGATATCATATACTTTTGTGTAAAGCCATCAATAAATCTTGGTGATTCCTATTTAAACAGAGCTTGTACTTCCCTCTCCCTAGACACTTCCTCCAGCTCTTCCGGGGGGACACCGAGGCGTTCCCAGGCCAGCTGGGAGACATAGTCCCTCCAGCGTGTCCTAGGTCTTCTCCGGGGTCTCCTCCCGGTGGGACATGCCCAGGAACACCTTCCCGGGAAGGCGTCCAGGAGGCATCCGGAACAGATGCCCAAGCCACCTCAGCTGACCCCTCTCGATGTGGAGGAGCAGCGGCTGTACTCTGAGCTCCTCCCGAGTGCTCGAGCTTCTCACCCTATCTCTAAGGGATCGCCCAGCCACCCTGCGGAGAAAGCTCATTTCGGCCGCCTGTATCCGGGATCTTGTCCTTTCGGTCATGACCCACAGCTCATGACCATAGGTGAGAGTAGGAACGTAGATTGACCGGTAAATCAAGAGCTTCGCCTTGCGGCTCAGCTCCTTCTTCACCACGACAGACCGGTACATCGACCGCATTACTGCAGAAGCTGCACCGATCCGTCTGTCAATCTCCCGTTCCATCCTTCCCTCACTCATTTATGTATTATTATTATTTTTTTTTAACTTCTTTGGTTTGCTTTACTGAAAGGTGGGTATGGTTGTGTGCCCTGTGTTTTTGTCTGCTCTCAGGCAAAATCATCACCACCTGTAACTCGTTTGTGAGAGTGTGCCTGAGGGCGCTTTCAAACTTGGTTCGACTGCCTGTTCCGAACCCGAGTTCGATTGCTCCCCCCTCCCCCTGCCCCCGATGGACTGTGTTCACATATTATTTCTATCCGAACTGCGATGCGCTTGCGTCATCAGGCTGCAGCTGGCTTAATGGAGTTGCTTGGTAACCGCGAATGAAAAGGCGCCCAAATGGATAGACTTGCTCGGTTGACATTTTTTCTTTTTTTTAACCTTTGGTTTTGTTTTCAACATAGACATACAGAAACACACTTGCGTCTGTCTGCCGCAAAAATTCTGAAAACGTTTCAAAGACAGCAGGCTGTCCGCCGAAGACACATTATGGGCCCTATCTTGCACCCAGCGCAATTGACTTTGTACAGCGACGCATGTATCATTCCTATTTTGCACCCGCGCACAGCGGACTTTTCCCTCCACAGAAGCACGTCGGTTAACTAAGAAATACACTTGCGCTCCCGGGGGCGGTTCAGCGCAAAGAGGAGACGTGTTCCGGCGCAAACGTTCCCTCATGCTATTTTGCACGTTTAGAAAACAATTCCGCCACTAACCGAAAAAATCTAGTTTAAAGTCAGTGGCGCGTTGCGCATGTTATTCATATGCTATTTTAAGGGTGCATGCTTGGCCATAATCAATGTAGCGTGTGCACAACGCGCATACACTTTGATTCTCTCATCTACACAGAAGCAGCAGTTTTCATTTTTGCAAATCATACATTATTACAGTAGATAGATAGATAGATAGATAGATAGTTTATTATAAAAGCATACATCTAGTTTACACATTTACCCAAATTATCATACGCCTGTTTAACCGAAGTTAATTTGGGTGTGTTTCTCCATCCCCAATGTCACTTCTCTGTGTTTTACGGCCCTGACGAGAACGTCGGTCTCCTGGCTGTGAACCGCTGCTGGCGCGCGTCTGGCAATCCGCCGTTATAATAGGAATCCGCTATAGAACAAGCGCGTCTGCTCTTAAAGGGAATGTGAGATGACGCTCTGATTAGTTTATTTCACGTTACGCCCAAACCACACCTATGAGTAATGAAGCTACTTCAGACCAACCCATTTTAGATTTGCGTCGGGCGCAAGAGTTATTTATCCCGCCCGTATAATAGCAACAGCGCCCAAGACCCGCCCACAAAGTTACTTGCGTTTCGCGCTTGATACTTGCGTTTCAGATCGTTAAAATAGGGCCCTATACGTCATCAATAGCGGTTCACTTCTGCGGTTTGGTTCGTTTGCGTTCATATCAGCAGCGAACCATACCCGAGTTCACATGAACCGTACCCCAGACCACCTTTTTAATCGGACTCGAGTACGGTTCGCGGGTGCACACCCGAGTTCACATGAACCGTACCCCAGACCACCTTTTTAATCGGACTCGAGTACGGTTCGTGGGTGCGCACCCAAGTTCGGAAGACAGCGTTCACATCATCCAAACAAACCGAACTCTGACGTCATTCGAACCCGGGTGCGCACCAAAAGTGCTAGTGTGAAAGCGCCCTGAGATGGAGAGTATAATGGGGCAGTCCAGTGTTTGCAGCAGTGAGACACACTTCTCCTCTGCTCCAGATTGATCTCTGTTGTGGAATGTGTTTGCTTCTGACATTCAGAGACAGTAGTTGTGAGTTAGCAGTGGCTAACTGAGTTTAGCAGTGACCTGTGTTAACAGAAAGTGTTGATCTTGGTCTCACTTCAACTGAAAATTAAGCAGAAGGTATTGTGTTCCTTTTACGGAAACTTAGGCCCCATTTACACTGCATGGTTCAAGTGACCCAATTTTTTCCTCTCATGTGGCACAGATCGGATATGACCGGTGAACGTGTAAGCAGGAAAAAAACGCATGGATTCCGATTTTCTCAGATCGGATTCAGGCCTCATTCATAGGCGGTAATAAATCGGATATGAATCGGATCGTGCATTTGTGTCTGCCATGTAAGCAGACAATTGGATATTCCCCAGTAAATGCGAGTCGTACGTCATTAAAAAAGTGATGTCAACTCAGGTGGACCACACCAACTGAGAACACATGACTTATTATAGGCGCGATGGAGGACGAAGGCTCAACACAGTGGAGTAATTTTTTCTACACCTTACGAGAGCAATGTTTTGCTGACCTTTGAAAATAGTGCGGAAAGCAAAACACTGCATAATTAGAGATGCGCGGATGAGCTCCAACGTCCCCGAATCCGCAGCCAAAAACAAATCATCCACCCGCCACTCACCCGCACCAATAATTTTCTCTGATTTAAGTATCCGCACCCGATGGTCAAAGTTATTATTCTTATGTGTGGTTACGCGTGAGGATAAATGGATGATCATCACCTTCAACAGCGGACTCGAGGCGACGGTTGATGCGCGCATCTAATACAATTATGAATGAGCGCTGCTTTTAAATGAACATTTCTTTAAAACAAAATTTATTTGACAGAATTTCATTTTCTTAATGGCATAAACAGGCTTTACTCCCTTGAATGGAACATGCTCATATTTTAGAGAATGTAGTTAATATTTTCGTTAATAATGATTTATCTATCCAACCGCGACCCCCGAAATTAATCAGAATGTTATTTTTATTAGCCTACTTGACCCGCCCGATCCGCGGATTATCCGCAGAGCCCCCGCGGATATAACCGTGATCCGTGCATCACTATAATAATTTTGTCTGCTTCTGCATCCATTGCATATAGAGCTGTTTTATTTCATTTTCCGGACCAGAACGTCTATATTTGGTTGTTTTGGCAGTGTATAGTGTAAATGCAAATATCGGATACGGGTCACTTTTAAAAGATGATGTAAGCGGGTCGTCAAAAAAATCGGATATAGTCAGCAAATCGGAATTGGGCATCAAGACCTGCAGTGTAAAGGCAGCCTTAGACTAAAGTACACCTCAGTTGCTTAGAACACAACAATTATTGGTTGGTAAAAGTGGTTTACAAATCAAAAGTGAAGTACAATGTACAGTGGTATTATATTAGAGACAGTTCAACCTACCAAATGGCTCCCAACTTTTGACTATACTAAACCATGAGTCGAGTACATCTGTGGTGTAACTCATCATATTTAAGGCTGTAGCTTCTTTATCAGAGAGATCCAGCTTTTTCAGCTGACTTTTGCCTCCAGAGAACTCTGTAAAAGAAGGAAACATTATTAAGTGCTTCTTATACAACAACAAAGAAATATAGTTTGTGTTTTTGTATTAATTTTTGTTGTTGTCCAAAACTGAAATAATTGCACATTACCGTATCCATTTTTCTGTTTCATTAAATAGTTTTTCACAACTGTTATACTGCATAAAATCGTGTTGAAAAGGCGTTGTACGTTTTAAAATATAGATAGGTCTGAAATATAGCCTTTGATAGTATATTTTATATAAAAAAATTAAATTAAAGTGTCAATAAATAGCAGGTTCCCAGTGTGACAACTTACACAAAAGAGATTCAAATAACAAACAGCCTTAAATTATTAAATCCAACGGGCATAGGGAAAACTCAGGAGAAAGTTTACACGACCACAAATAACAAACGATGCCAGACAAAGAGCTAAAGAAACTAATGGTTTAAATACATAGAGATAATAATTAACCTGAACAGAAACAGGTGCGGGATTAATTAACAACCAAGAAAACTACTTGGTTACTAACGTAACCTCAGTTCCCTGAGATGAGGGAACGAGTATTGGGTAAGGCTAGCTTACGCTATGGGAAAACCTTCTTTTCTCGAAAATATTGAATCAAACTTTATAAAACGCAGTGGAGCTGGACACCGAGCACAACTGAGTGCGAGAGCGTTCATTGGCTGTGCTGCGGCAACTGCACGAACCTATGGCGAGGCGGATTTGATGCGAGAACCAATCAGGACGTGTGGCGCCCTGGCGCGTCAGAGCCCGCCAGAGCCCGCCAGTATGGGCGTGGTCAGAGGCTATATATTGCCGTGCCTCGCCTAGGTGCTCCAGATTTTAACGACTGAAGCGATCCCCTGATCCTAGACTATAGCACGGCGGGTTACGCAATACTCGTTCCCTCATCTCAGGGAACTGAGGTTACGTTAGTAACCAAGTAGTTCCCTTTCAAGAGGTCTCTCGTATTGCGTAAGGCTAGCTTACGCTATGGGAACCCCCTTCAAAACGCTGTGCGTGCTAACTTCACCCTAGGCATATGTATGAATCACAAGGGAAGCATGATCCTAATATAATCCAGTTCTTAGACGGGCTTCATATACTGGATAACTAGGAACTGTAGTTCATGGTCATAAGGGATACATAGTAACCAGATAAGGCAGAGCTGCTTAACACTTTTACACTGAGAGAACCTTGGCCTGTAAGGCGGGTACCTCCAAGTTATAAAACTTCACAGATATGGACGGCGAGTCCCAGCCAGCTGCCGCACAAATGTCCTCAATGGGTATTCCACTGGACCAGGCCCACGAAGAGGCCATGCCTCTTGTGGAGTGAGCTCTGACGCCCAAGGGGCAAAGAAGGCCTTCGGACTTATAAGCTAGCGCGATAGCATCCACTATCCAGCGCGACAGTCTCTGCTTTGTGATGGCCAAACCTTTAGTGCGGCCGCCAAGGCATAAAAGGAGCTGCTCTGACTGCCTAAACGAGGCAGAACGCTCCAGATAAATCCTGAGAGCCCTTTCGGGGCAGAGTAAATACGCATCACTCTCATCATCTGGCGAGGAGAGAGCCGTCAGGGAAATTACCTGTGCTCTGAATGGAGTGGAGAGCACTTTAGGAACATAACCGTGCCTCGGTTTAAGGATGACCTTGGAGTCGTTTGGCCCAAATTCCAGGCAGGAGGTGTTCATAGATAGCGCTTATAAATCACCCACTCGCTTGACTGAGGCAAGCGCCAGCAGAAAAGCAGTTTTGAGCAAGAGCGACTTCAGCTCGAACCGAAGCAGCTCGAATGGGGCTTCATGGCCTCCAGGACTTTAGAGAGGTCCCAGATAGGCACAGACGGGGAGCGCGGAGGGTTTAACTCCTAGCGCCCTTGAGAAAACGCACATGAGGTCGTTTCTTCCCAGTGGTTTGTCGGCTACCGGAGCATGAAACGCTGTTATGGCTGCCACATAGACTTTGAGCGTGGAGGGGGTGCGACCCGCATCCAGTAGCTCTTGTAAAAATGCGAGCACACTCGGTACTTCACATGAATGAGGGTCTACGTTTAGTGTAGCGCACCAGCTAGAAAACACTGCCCATTTCTGAACGTACAGGCACCTTGTTAAGGGTGCTATCGGTTCCGAAATGGACGGGGTGCGAAATCGTTCCGTTCGCCTATGTGAGGAGGTCCTTCCTCAGTGGAATCGGCCATGGGGCTGTTTTCAGCAGCTGTAACAGCTCTGGGTACCATAACTGGGTTCTCCAGAGGGGGGCTATTTACAGCACTGCACATCTGCACTCCCTGATCCTTTCGATGACCTGTGGTAGCATCGTGACAGGAGAGAATGCGTACAGAGGGTGGCTCGGCCAGTCGTGGGTGAGTGTGTCCCTGTTTTTTGTAAAAAATATTTGGCAGTGAGCGTTGTCTTCTGAGGCGAAGAGGTCAACCTCCGCCCTGCCGAAGACATCCCAGAGCAGCTGAACCGTTTGTGGGTGAAGAGACCATTCCCCTGGGAGAACATTGCGGCTGGATAGCATATCCGCACCCTGGTTCAGAACGCCTGGCACATACGACGCCCTCATTGAGCGCAGGTTGTGCTGGGACCAGAGAAAGAGATTCTCGGCCATGCTGTGCAGGTTGTGTGACCTGAGACCACCCTGGCGGTTTATGTACGACACCACTGTCCTGTTGTCCGTCCGGTGGTCCGTCCGTCCGTCTCTCACGTGGTGGTCTCTTAAGTATGGGAGACAGGCTTTTAAGGCTAAGGCTACCGCCTTCATCTCTAGACAGTTTATATGTAGGCGTTTCTCTGGGTCTGACCACAGACCAGAGACAGGCCTGCCCTCGTAAAGGGCCCCCAGCCTAAGCTGGAGGCATCTGTCGAGATTGTTTTTCTCCTCAGATCACACCCAATCTCACGCCAGACGATACCAGTCGGTCGCTTTCCAGGGGGTCAGGCCCTGAAAGATGTCGCCAGGCACCCAATAGAAAGCGCGCGCGCTTCGGTGAGGCGCGCTCTCATGCCCACCGAGTCTATTTCTATACCCAGGAAGGAGATGTTCCGGCTGGGAGATAGTGTGCTTGATCCTGAGGCCCAGGCACTCTAAGTGGTTGAGGAGCCAGGCTCTGCGAGTTATAAATAGCTCCTCCAATTGGGCTATGATAAGCCAATCATCAAGGTAGTTTAACACTCGCACTCCCCACTGTCTCAAGGGGACGAGCGCCACGTCCATACACTTTGTGAAGGTACGGGGCACTAGAGACAGGCCGAATGGTAGTACTGTGTACTGATAAGCCTGCCCTTCAAATGCAAACCTCAGGAATGGTCTGTGATGGGGCACTATCTGGATATGAAAATAGGCGTCTTTCAGATCCACTGAGAAAAACCAATCTCCCGGGCGAATATACGTGAGAATTTATTTGGTTGTCAACATCCTGAACGGACACGTCATAAGCGCTTTGTTCAGGTGTCTGAGATCTAGAATGGGTCTGAGACCGCCAGAGTGGCTGTAAAAGCTTGACTCGCTCTGTGACATAGGAACTGTTTCGACAGCCCCCTTTTCAAACAGTTTTGACACTTCGGTACGGAGAATGTGGGCCACGCCCTCTTCGAGCGTTGTCTCGACCTTGGCTCGAAAGCGCAGAGGTCTGCGAGCAAACTGGAGCAAGAAACCTCGTTTTATTATGTTCAACACCCATTTCGACATTTCAGGGATAGCCTCCCAGGCTTCGGCCCTCATAGCTAGGGGTTGGATGAATACAGGACCCGGGTCACTGTGAGATAGGGGCCTGGCCGTCCAGCTGTCTAGTGTTTGGCCTATCCCAGTAATTATAAGTGATAGGAGAAATCGATTACATCCAGCCTATGGGGTAAATCTGGCAAATCTTCAAAGAGTAACTAAACAAACTCAGATTTCTAAAGAGATCATATCACCATAGTGAAATTTCTCTTTTAAATATCAGATCTTTACTTAATAAGTCCTTTTTAATCAATGATCTCATTTGTGCATATAACCTTGATTTCTTAATTCTAACCGAAACTTGGTTAGACCTAGCAAATAATGTGTCTACCCTCATTGAATCAGCCCCCACTAATTATAATTTTATGAGTGCCATTCGTTCTAACAAAAAAGGAGGTGGAATAGCCACAATTTTGAATTCATCTTTTGAATGCAAACAGTTATCTTTTGGCGAGTTTGTTTCTGAGTATTTGAGTGGAATTATTAAAGGGATAGTTCGGCCAAAAATGATATTAAACCCATGATTTACTCACCCTCAAGAACTTTATAAATGAAAATAACTAGCTTCCGGCAACGATCGACGCGTGTTCACGGGAGATGGATGCCGGCGTATGACGTAGGACGTAGCGTAGGAAGCGTCGTGACGTAGAACGAACGCGAAAGCACAGCCAGAGAGCAGAGCAAAACAAAACCCCACTCAGGATTTCCGCGATTTAAAAAACACGTGTATTTAAAAGAAAATGTCGGAGGATTTTGATATTAGAGAAGAGGATATTGAGTTTTTGGCCCAGTTTTTTACGTCACGCCGCCTCCTACACTACGTCCTACGCCGGCATCCATCTCCCATGAACGCGCGTTGATCGTTGCCCGAAGCTAGTTATTTTTATTTATAAAGTTTTAAATATGTATATTTTCACGACAAAACCACACGGATTACCCTCAGATGGCCTTCGTTTATCCCCCTGGAGCTGGATGGATTACTTTTGTGAAGGATGCATGCACATTTTTGGGACTTGAAGGAGGTGGACCCCATAACTTGACATTATAACCACTGAAAGATCTAAGACATTTTCTAAAATAACTGAAAATGTGTTAGTCTGAAAAATGATTGACATATGCATCTCGAACGGCTTGAGGGTGAGTAAATCATGGGTTTAATATCATTTTTGGCCGAACTATCCCTTTAAGAGTTCTCCTCAAATTCATTACTGATCATCTACAGACCACCAAGCATTCCCCTAGAGTTTTTCTTGATGAACTAGGTGAACTATTTTCTTTTATTTGTTTAGAGTTTGACGGTGTTTTAATATCTGGGGATTTCAATTTGCATGTTGACAATCCAGATAACAACTATGTCAGTGAACTACTCTCACTGCTTAACACATTTAACCGAACTCAACATGTACAGGAAAAAACACATTCCCTTCGTCACACACTTGACCTGGTGATCACAAGGGAGATTGATATTTCTGTGACTGTAAAGGATTTAGTATTGTCTGATCATTCCTGCATTTTCTTTGATGTTTCCATGTCTCCTCATAAGTCTAACACCTCTGTGATGATAGAAAAAAGAATTATTAATGATCACACCAATGCTCTCTTTGAACAAGTTTTTCATTCTAAATTTCTGAGCCACACATCAAAAAAGTAGATGATTTGATGGATCATTTTAATTCACAAATGGTAGATATTATGGATAATATAGCACCATTAAAACTTAAGAAAGTCAATAAAAAACAGAAAGCCCCATGGAAGCTTAATTCAACAGTTAAGCTCTTGAAGAGAGAATGTAGGAGGACAGAAAGACAGTGGCGTAAAACCAAACTCCCAGTACACTATAATATATACAAGGAAAAGCTTAAAAACTTTAATACTGAAACTGGTAAAGCAAGACAGTTGTTCTTTTCTAACATTATCAATCAAAATCTAAATAACGCTCGTGTTCTTTTCTCGACAGTGGAAAAACTGACAACCCCTCCTCAAAAACTACCACCTGAATTCATCTCGACCATAAAGTGTAATGAGTTTGCGTTCTTTTTCAAATCCAAAATTGATCAAATTAGATTGAATATAATACATCAAAAGCATATTACCATGCAACCAGAACAAATAACTACAGGAACATTAAACAGGATGGCTAACTTCAGTTTGATCGATACTGCAACACTTAATAAAACAGTACAAAGCCTCACCTCTTCCACTTGTACATTAGATAACCTACCCACCCCTTTTTAAAATCGGTTTTTCATTTCTAGCACCAGATTTGCTTAACATTATAAATTCATCTTTACAAATGGGCACATTTCCTAAATCCCTATAGACTGCTGTTATAAAACCACTTCTCAAAAAGAATAACTTAGACACATCCATATTAAGCAATTATAGGCCTATTTCAAACCTACCGGTCATTGGCAAAGTTATTGAAAAAAAATTTTTTAATCAACTTATATCTTTAACACTAAACAACTGCCTAGACGATTTTCAGTCAGGTTTCCGGACTCACCATAGTACAGAAACAGCTCTTGCTAAAGTCACAAGTGACATCCGGCTAAATACAGATGCGGGAAAGGCATCCATCTTAGTATTACTGGATCTCAGTGTGGCTTTCGACACTGTTGACCATTACATATTGCTTCATCGACTGGAACATTGGGTTGGTTTCACCGGTGTTGTGATCAGCTGGCTAAAATCGTATCTTAGTGACAGGAGTTTTATTGTTAAAATTGGAAATTGTTCCTCAACATTAACATCCTTGAGCTGTGGAGTTCCCCAGGGCTCAATTTTGGGTCCACTGTTATTCAATCTTTATATGCTACTGTGGCAGGTTCAATGAAATTCTTCCTGCCTGCATGTTGTTGGTTAATCCACTCGTTGAGTTTCATCCTATCAGTGGGCTGTAGCAGCATATATAAACGGGCTGGCTATGGTGTCACGAGTCACCGCCCCTTCCCGCGTGCGAGTTTCCTGTGGCTGGCAGTTGATTGAGGTTGTCCCTCCTCTGTCAAAGGTTTGAGTGAGAAGTACGGCCAGTATGAGTGTTTACACTTCAATACGGAAGTGCTTAGTTTCCGCTGGCACACGCTGTCCTCCCGATCGACTGGACGAGCACTCAGTCTGCATGTATGCGTTTATCTGCCTGACTGGTTTGGTTCTCAGGGATCGCACCCATAAGATGCATCAAGTACGGATTGGTGGCGTCTGCATGGCCGATTAGCTTTCTTGCGGTTGGACTGCGTGGAACTACTGTCGAAGGCGCTGTTGCTTTGCTGTAACAATTGAACTGACATCGTTGTCTTTCGTGTTTGTGTATTACGTGTGTGTGTATGCGCGTGTGTGTTTGTGGTTTATATCTTTTTCTTTTGTATTAGTTATTTTTGTATTTTGATTTAGAATTTGTAAGGTTTAAATTGAAAAGTGCGAACACCTCGATTCCATTTGTTGTCTCCGTGAAGTGACAATTCTGAGTGTGTTTCAACTGACAATTCTGAGTGTGTTTCAACTGACAATTCTGAGTGTGTTTCAACTGTGACAATTCTGAGTGTAACTTAATTCTGTCGTTACAGGAGCTGAGTGCGTAAAGCAGGGGCGGATTGCTGGTGGTGGTCTTTCTCACGAGTGCTCTGTCATGAGTGGCGTGTGTACTTGTGTGTGAGTGTGTGTGTGCACAGGTGTACGGGAAAGGTGACTTGCCGTGGAGGCCTTATGTGCCCTTTATCCCCTGCTCTGCCTCGGCTCCTTTTTCGCTGACTTCTCAGGTCGCTTTGTGTGTGTTTTGTTGAATAGTGACATTGTTGTGTCTATATTAATTGTTGTTGATTGTGTTTTTTTTATATAAAGTATTTATCTTTAATAAAATGTATATATTTTTGTATCCACGTCTCCTGCCACTTTACTGTGAACAAACCTGTGTTGCCTTTAATCAGAAATTCCATTTTATTGTCCCTGGCAAGATTCCAGGGTGGCGTAGTAGCTAGCTGATCACCTCCAAGTCCCTCCGTCTGTGCTGCCACATTCTGGCGTAGTCGGCAGGATTTCACAGTTGCCCGGCGGAGACGTGGGTTGTTATATTGGTTTATATTTGGCGTTTGTGTTCTTTTGTGTGTTTGTTTTTTGTGTCAAGGCAAAGCAGCAGCGTCTGTCGGGATTGTGGAAGAGTAGTTTGCCTTTTTCTCTCTCGTTTATCTGGGATCTCTTGTCTGTGGTGGTAAGTGTTGATTTAGAATGGAGGAACAACTCCAGGAACTTCGAGGACTTGTGTATCACTCGTTTCCGGTGTGTAGCCGTCAAGGCAAGAACTTGTGTATCACTCGTTTCTCGGTGTGTAGCCGTCATGGCAGAGAACTTGTAACAAGTGTCTCATTCGTGTTTCTCGGTGTGTAGCCGTCAAGGCAGAGAACTTGTGTATCACTCGTTTCTCGGTGTGTAGCCGTCATGGCAGAGAACTTGTAACAAGTGTCTCATTCGTGTTTCTCGGTGTGTAGCCGTCAAGGCAGAGAACTTGTGTATCACTCGTTTCTCGTTGTGTAGCCGTCATGGCAGAGCACTTGTAACAAGTGTCTCTCGTGTTTCTCAGTCATATGCAGTGATACCTAGGGCAGTTTCGGCATTGTGTAGGCCCTGGAATTGAGTGGCAAGGGTTTGCTTATCGTCGGGGCGACGATACTGAAGTGAGGGGTAGATTGTGGCAGGTCCAATGAAATTCTTCCTGCCTGCATGTGCTTGGTTAGTCCACTCGTTGAGTTTCGTCCTATCAGTGGGCTGTAGCAGCATATATAAACGGGCTGGCTATGGTGTCATGAGTCACCGCCCCTTCCTGGGTCGTCATTCGGTCGCCATCCAGAGTGGCGTGCGAGTTTCCTAGCTCATCCGCTAGCTGATCACCTCCAAGTCCCTCCGTCTGTGCTGCCACACTACCACTTGGTAAACTCATAAAGAAGAATTTAATCTCTTACCATAGTTATGCTGATGACACACAAATTTATTTACCTCTAATGCCTAATGACTATACCCCCATTGGAACTCTCTGTCAGTGCATTGAAGAAATAGATACTTGGATGTCACAGACTTTCTCCAGCTCAATAAAATAAAACTGAGGTTATCGTTTTTGGAAGAAATGAGGAAAGATGTAAAATCGCTACCCTGCTAGAAACAAAGGGCTTAATAGCAAAGGAAGTGGTAAGAAGCCTTGGTGTCCTAATAGATAATGATCTAAATTTTAATAGTCACATAAAAACAATCACAAAATCAGTATATTTTCATCTTAAAAATATTAATAAACTTAAAAGATTCATGTCTAAGGAGGATCTTGAAAAGATCATACATACTTTTATTTCTAGTAGGATTGATTATTGTAATATGCTTTTAATAGGACTCCCTAAAAAGACTTTAAAACCGCTCCAAATGGTACAGAATAGTGCAGCCAGGATCCTTACAAAAACCAAAAGAATAGATCATATTACTCCAATTTTAAAGTCCTTACACTGGCTACCAATTAGATACAGGATTAATTTTAAGGCACTCTTATTAGTTTTTAAGTCAATAAAGGGGATGGGACCTAAATACCTTCATGATATGTTTCAACAGTATACTCAACCAAGACCTCTTAGATCACAACATAAACAGCTTCTACTAAAATCTATTGTCAGAACAAAACAAGGGGAAGCTGCTTTTAACTATTTTGGCGTTCATCTCTGGAACCAGCTTCCAGAAAACATTAAAAACGCTCCAACTATCACAATTTTTAAAACTAGACTAAAGACCAAGCTTTTTTCAGATGCTTTCTGCAGTTAATGTGTAAATAAATTAATATATTTATTTATTTGTTGGTGTTTTATATATTATAAAATTGTATGTAGTTCCATATTGTTATTGTTATTGTTATTTTTTATTTTTATATTTTTGTGTGAAGCGCATTGTATTGCTGCTGTGTATGAAATGCGCTATACAAATAAAATTTGCCTTGCCTTGCCTTCAGTGCCACAAAGGCACTGAAGGCAACCTTCCTTCAAAGCTTATATGAAGGATACCTTGGTTCCTGTCCCAGGGTCCTGTGTTAGGAGTTCAATGTCAGTGAGTTACTCTCATGCAGATGCTTTGCTCACAGGTGTGGAGCGGTAATGTAAGGCCCCACAGCTTAGGTTCTGTGGAGGAGTCATCATCTTTCTTGGCATATCAATTACGTGGAGATGATGGCAGTCTTCGTGGCACTGAAGCACTTCCTCCCAGACCTAAGGGCCCATCATGTGCTTGTCCGCTCAGACAACACATCGGTCTGCGTTCACGTCCACTATGCAAACTGGTGCACCACATCCTCCTGTGTTCCCTAGGGAAGATGCTCTCCCTGAGGGCAGTGTACATCCCAGGGTACCATGCAAAACATAGGAGCAGACATCCTGTTGAGGCAGGGGCTGAGGCCAGGGGATTGGAGACTCCACCCCGAGGTGGTGGAGCATATATGGAGAGAGTTCGGCCGGGCGGAGGTTGACGTTTATGCCCAAGCGGAAGTGGATCTGTTTTCGTCTCAGTACACGACGCACTGTCCACTTTGGTTCTCCCTCACACATCCAGCCCCCCTGCCAATAAGTCTACTGCTTGTAGCACCACGCTGGTCAAAATTGCCAAATTTGGTTCTCGGACCTAGTGTCTCTCCTCGACGGCTCTCCCCTGGAGATTCCGATCAGGAGGGACCTTCTGTCTCAGGCGGGGGGCACAATCCTTCGCCCCCGTCCAGAAATATGAAACCTGTGGGTTTGGCCTCTCAGGGGGCTCAACTCATAGATGCTGAGACCATACTTCACTCCAGAGTGTATAGAAAACTATACGCCTTGAAGTGGAGGGTCTTCACTTCTTGGTGCAATGGGTGACAGTGGGATCCAGTTAACTGCCCAGTTGGTTCAGTACTTGAGTTTCTGCAAGATCGCTTTTCAGCAGGGCTATATCCCTCTACCCTGAAAGTATACATGGCGGCCATTGTGGCTTTTCACGCATCCCTAGGGAGGGACCCTCTGACAACTCGTTTCCTTCGTTGTACACTGAGGCTGAGGCCTGCAACTCAAACTAGGGTTCCTGCCTAATTTTGAAAGCTAAAGTGATTTTTAACTTTCATTACTAAACGTTCAGGTTAAACCTACGTTTTCCTATCAGTTCTAAGATAGACTTTTACCTTTAAAGAATAAGAGGTTAAAGAATAACAACATCTTGGAGTCAGATTAATGATATTGGAGTCAGATAAATAACTGAATTATGCACGTCATCCTTCAACTGCTTTTTGTTCTGATTATTGGTTCAAAATAACAGCGTAAGCTTCCAGCCTTACACCTCTAAATGAATTCTAGCACACTTTAAGAAAATCTTACCTTTCAGCTTTGTTCTGATGGATTCATCAAGAGCAGAAGGATCTTTGCCATTCAACACAGCAATATTAAGGTCCACAAGATTCATGAACACCTGATCACATTCGTCTGCAAGATCTTTTAGTGGATCTTTTAAAGAAAACCCATCTTTTCCCAACCACTGAACTGAGCTGAATGATGACATCAATCTTTTCTTCAGAGCTGAGTATAGATAAATGAACTAAATTAATAACTTTTTTTCACAACAGAAATGCTGAGTAAAGAAATTTGGAAAACAAAAATCAAATGTATCATTTCAGAGTTCACATGATAATGTAATGACTGTCAACTTTAGGCACAACTGAATCTTCAGAACAAATGCAATTGCACCTTTTAGTTTTTCCCACAGGAATGTCTTATTCTCAGCTTCGTCAGCAACAGCGCTGCCACACAGACCTGCAGAAAACACATTTAAGTGTTTAAAATTATTGGGGGGAAAACAGCCTCTAATTTTTAAATGTAGGCTAATATAATCTAATGTCAGTGGAGACGGGTGGGACATATCCTCAAAGCATTTCGCCATGGCTTATTTTGACCCCACTATTTTTATGACACAGCTCAAGAAAAGGATGGATCTGAACTGAGGATGAATCTCATATTCTTTGAACTGGACATTTATTTCATTCATGTATGTCTCATAATGAGAAGTAGACTGATGCATAAATTATGTAATTTGAGCCCTTAATTTTCAGGAGGAATAATTGCTTTTTTAACTGAATTTCGGACATCTCTAATTGTATGTTTTTGTTTATATTCAGTTTTGACTTGAAAATAAGAAAACACAGACCAGGGGCCTGTTCTTCGTACGTCGCTAACTCAGTTAGCTGGATTTGATTGTTGACGATTTGGCATGATCTTGGATTGTTTGGTTCTTCGACGCTCATACACATTTATATATGAAAAACGAACAGAAATAAACTGCTGGTTAAATATATTTATTGATATAAGTGAAACACAAGTGAAAACATTTAATATTCTCTCTGTATATTCTCAATAAACACGTGAAGCATGAAGCAATAAACACAAGGCCCAAGAATGTAAGCAGAGCTTAGAAATGTATATCATGTTTTTCACCTGTTGGATGATATTCAACAGTTTCTCATATGGCCTCTAGATGACAGTGCTTGATAATACAGTTAAAACAGTCTCTAACAGCCTCTTAGAGCAATGATTATTACATGCACATCATTTTATGATTAATTACAATGTTCAAGCTATTTGTTGCATTTACAGTGTTACTGCTATATTTTCAATAGTGTCTTACTGTATAAACAAATATACAGAATTCCCAGTAATCACTATTGTACATTAGTTAATTTAGCAGATGCAGTTTATTTAAAGCAACTTACAAATGAAAAATGAAAAATGCAGGTAAATGTGATGATAAAAAAAAAAAATTATTCATAAAACATTGCAATTACGATCAATAAAAATATATTTTGGTGATATCTTGTGATATCTTAACATCACGTGATATCTTAACATCACACAAAGGACTACTTTGGAATGAAGCTGAAACATTTTCAGGATCCTATTTTCAGAGTTTCAGCATCATTTGAGATGAGGCTTTATTTGTGTTTATTTTTTTGTATTTATTGTATTTCAATAAAATAAAAACAAAAAACAAAAAAAAAAATCTCCTCTCTCTTGGTGTCTTCAAGTCCTTTGGTTTTGCAGGTTAATTTATTTCCTTCAGCTTCTCAATCAGAAAACAATGTGCTGGAGTCTGATCAGTGAATCAGTGTTGAGTGTGATTTTCTCAACTCCAGAGTTTCCACACAGTGAAAAGCTTTGTTCGCCATGCAGCTTTATTTTCTCTTTCTCTAGTTCTTGCAGTTCTTCTTCCAGCTTCTGGACCAAAGACACACTGTCTCCAATTCTGTCATCATATTTCTTCTTTAACTCTTCATATGTCCTCTTCTTCTTCTTCTTTGTTCTTACTGTATATATATATTGCTTTTTGACGTGTTTGCTGTAATGGCATTTATTTGTGCACACTGTACACTGATCATATTTCATCACGCTGCACTGTGAGATATTTTTAATCCTACTAATGTGACCCATCGTTTTATCCTTAACGATATTCATGGCCGGCCCTGAGCAATTTGCTGCCCTAGGCAAGATTTTACCTGGTGCCCCATGCATCACAGCCCATTTCACCCCATCATTGTGTTCATGATTTAGCATATATATATATAAGTAATGATGCTGAAAATTCAGCTTTGATCACAGGAATAAATTACATTTTAAAATACATTAAAATAGAAAACAGCTATTTTACATTTTAATGATAGTCACAATATTACTGTTTTTACTGTATTTTCGAAAAACTGCATTATATTAGCAACATTAATAAAGTACTCTGTTTTAGCTGCCTAAGAAGGACGATGAGGTGACAGTGCAGCTCGGGATAAGGAAGAGGAGGAGGAGGAGGAATACGCAAGTGTCACGGATCCACTCAGCACACCTCAGCCAGCGTCAACTCAACACACCTGGTCTCGATCACACTCACCCGAATTCTGATTAACTGCACCTGCAACTCATCACTTCACATGCCACGCTCACTCTGGATATAAACCCCAGTCACACCACAGTTCACTGTCCGGTCTCGTCTTCATACGTCTGTGACTCCCCAGCGTTATTCCCAAGTGTCTCTGCGATCCCGCAAGTATTCTCAAGTTCAGACTTTCCATAACTCTCTCTGTGTGTTCTCTGTCTGTATCAGTGATCAGTGATTACCTGGATAACCTCAAGATCAAGAGCCGTTCTGTTTGTCTCCACCAGCGAAGCTTCCTGTATCCCAGCTCATTGCCCTGAGTGACTATATCTGTTTCATGCATACTAAAGACTCTAAGTTCAACGTTATATTCCCTGAGTTTGACCTTTTGTGCTTCCTTGCTATCCGGAGCTGCATACAGTGTCTAAATAAACCTTTGTTACCATGATCTCTGTGTCCTCGTCCATACAGTGGTGTGACAAGAAATAAATGATAAGTTAAAGTATAATAAATTGAAAACCAATTATTTTAAATTTGTAATAATATATCACAATATTTATTTATTTTTTAATGTATTTTTGATCAAATAAATGCAGGCTTGATGAGCAGAATAAACTTCTTTCAAAAACATTAAAAATAGTAATGTTTCCAAACTTTTGGCCTGTACTGTATCCCCCAAAACTGCACAACTGTAGAGTAAAACATTAATAAAAAAGTGATAATAAAAAATGCGTCTTAAAACTGACATGGGCTGGGTTTCCCGATAACGTTGTCTCTTAGCGCGCTACGAAGACTCTTAAGGTATAACTTAACTGAAGGTATACCATTTCTAGGCCTGTTCCCCGAACCATACCTTAGGAAGCTGCTTAAGAAATACCTTCTTACGTGCGACGTTAACCGGCGCTGTCCGTGGCGATGGTGTGAATTTGTTGATATCGATGGCTCGAGAATCAATTATTCTCTCGTGCAGGGGCTGCTTCACTGCGTTATGTGAGAAAGCGGTGTTCTTTTTAAAAGAAGCACTTCAGAAATAGTGGAAATTGCATTTATTTGGACTCATGGGATATTATAAAAAATAAAAAAATTACAAATTGCAAACTAAATTAAACCCTGGATATTTTGTATAATTTCGGAAAGAGTGCGCAACACAACCTCGTGCTCAAACGTGTCATGCGTCTAACCCACTACAGTACCTGTCCGTATGCTTTCATTGCCTTAGAAAGGGCCACTTATATTATCATAATATATTTGCTATAATTTCTTTATTTACTCCACAACCAGGGTTGATTGTCCAGGAGCTGCATCACATTATTGGTGTAAATTACTAATTTCTGTGATTGGATGACCTACTCAATAAAAGCGCAACACGCGAAAAGTTTACTATGTAAATGCTACTATGGCGGAGAAAAAAGAAAGAAAGAGGAGAGCCCCCCGCTTTAATCCAACTGAAATGGCCATCCTTTTAGACGAGGTGGCACTCCACAAAGATGTGCTTTTTTCGAGTTTTCGGACAACTGTGTCCAACAAAAAGAAAAAAGATACCTGGGAACGCATTCCCATGAAAATGGCAGCATCAAGTTCCAGCCCACAGAGAGAGTGGGAAGTTGTTCGTAAAAAGTGGCAAATTTCAAAGGCCAACCATTTCTGTTCCAATTATAATGCCAGGTCAAGGTAAGCTTGATTATGATGCTCGGAACTACTAGAGTGTTGTCTGTTATCTTTTTGTTCAAACTATTTGATTACATTACAGATGAACTATCAACAACCCAGTGACTGCGGGCTTCAGGAAAGCAGACTTTATATATGTTTATTTTCAAATATATATTTTCAGTGCTTTTGTTTGAATAAACACCCTATTTGATTAAACAAACTTGCTGTCATTGATGTTGGGTCTGCAGAGCATCTTTATTGTAAAGAGTTCACTGTGTAATGATCAATGGCACATAATAGTGAATGATACGTTACTTTAACCATCCTCTACTGTGGAGGAGAAATAAACTTGGCTGTGCACAACAGCAAAAAAAAAAAAAAAATGACAGGGAGAAACTGTGTATATCCACAAAAAGGGGAAAGTTATATATTGATGATGCAAAATAGGGTGCAAAAATACATTAACCAAAAACGTTGTGAATGATTTGCTGCCTCGTTTCGCCACCAGCTGCGTGTAGGGCATCTCTAAGTTGCGGTGGGTTATGGACACCTTCCTCCTCCTCCTCTTCTTCTTCCTCCTCTTCTGGCAAAGCTGCACCTCCACTGACTGCAATGTTGTGTAGCATTGCTGTAACTACTGCAACTGCACAACATCTTTCTGGCTTCAGACGCAACCCTCCAGCTGATTTATGCAGGCACCGGAAGCACATCTTCCAGTGCCCAATCGAGCGCTCCACTAAGTTCGGGTATGGATGTGTGCAATGTTGTAATTCTCCTCGGCCCGCGTGATGGGGTTGGTGACTGGATTTAGAAGATAGGTTCTAAGGGGGTAGCCGCTGTCTCCTATAAAAAAGCTCTGCCCAAAAACCCCTCTTTCTGCGTCTTGACCCACTACTGAATTGGCCCACACAAAGCTGTCGTGTGCGCTACCAGGCCCCTTTGCCACCACGTCTGCAAACATCCCCCTGTGGTCCACCACCACCTGGACATTGATGGCCGCGAAGCCCTTCCGACAGATGAAGGCCTGGTTGAGCGCTGATGGGTTGGCTATGGGGATAAGTGTCCCGTCGACAAGCCCTATTATTTGTGGTATACCGGCAATGGCATGGAAGCTTTGATGCGCCTCCATCACTTTGTGCCTGGCGGAAGGCATGCGGATATAATCTGTGGCATGACGGAGCAGGATGTTTGTGACTGAACGAACGCACTGCCACACCGAGGTATTACTCAGTCCATATCCATCCCCAACCACCTCCAGATAACTCCCCACTGCATGAAAACGGAGAGCCGCAAGCAGCTGAATTTCGGGGCTGAGGGGGTAGTTCCGTCGAGTTTGTCTTGACACATCCGGACTAATAAGATCTAAAAGCTGCTGAATTTGCTGTCGTGGCAGGCGAAATTTCTTTTGAATTGTATCTTCTGACATGGTAGCCAGGGGACTAAAGTTTTCGCGAATATAATAGAGCACATACACTAAATGGCTTCGCGGACGGCGCCGTCTTTGATTTAGCACAACTATTCGTGTATCGCTGCCATAGTTTGACCAAACTCCCCACCAGTCATTCCCTTTAAATAGACGAATAAGCCTTTACTTTCGAATGGTTTGCCAGCTGATGTACCTTTGGATAATATAATTAAAAAGCTAACAACAATCAATGTGATGACAATTTTATTATTTGCATGAAAACACTTGAATTAGCCTAATTGAACACTGGGTGTATTAAATTTAGAATAATATTCGTATAGACTGAGATGTAAAGAAGCTTTTGCAGTGGTGGCCACTAGCGGAGTGAACTGCCAACAGTGATAAGGTATAGCTAAGAGTGCTCCAGACCACCCTTCCGAATGTATGACTTACACAACGTATACCTAACTAAGAAAGTTTCGGGAAACACGTATTAACGATAAGGTACAGCTTAAGGTGTAACTTAAGAACGACGTAGCGTTAAGAAGGCTTCAGGAAACACGTATTAACGATAAGGTACAGCTTAAGGTGTAACTTAAGAACGACGTAGCGTTAAGAAGGTTTCGGGAAACCCAGCCATGATTGTTACAAAATCACACAGTCTGGGGACTCTGGAGAACTCAGAACAACTGCTAACATTAAGTTTAAGGTAAAAATAACTGCCATGAAATTATAGTATCTTACTCCTATGCTATAAATTGTTCATTCACTACATCACTTTACCTCTGTCTTTATCCCCTTTTATCCTCTTCTCTTCTTTTTGGCACTGTATCTATCGCAGACTATGCTAATTTATAATGTGTCATGTAAACGCTACACAACAAATAACCAACAACTGATCGCGCGCGCGCTCAGTTTCTGACGCACTTCAAGCACTCGATGGGCGGGGGAAGATTGATGAGCCGGACTTTTTTTGCTTTATTTGGTAGTATTTCGAATTAATGGTTTTAAAATAGTATTATAAAAAAATAAAATAAAATAAAAATTCACTCGTTCACTCATTATGGCGCCCCTGCCATTTGCCTATTCCGCCTATGCCGCGGGCCGGCCCTTACGATATTATATATTTTTATTACGAATCCCAAAATTGTCATCTCTTGAATATGTTGTTAATTTCTTTATTTTATATCCAAACATTTTCATCCACAAGCAAATGTCGCAATTACTGCTTTATGTTTTCCTCTTTTTCTTGTTGAATTTAACTCTCGTTTCATCCTTCAGGCCTAGGCCTATAAATTACAAAAAATGCATTTTTTAAATGTATAATAATTAATTATTCAAGAAATAATTAGTTTTTCCTGTGTATAAAATCTCATATTAGTACGCAAACCCATGACACACACACACACACACACACATATATATATATATATACACCTCATAACATCAGTAACTCGACAGCCCTACCTAGAACGGTTTTCCTCAGCATTTTTAATGTCTGCACAAAGGAGACGTTGGGCAGTTGTGCAAAGATTCGCCTTTGGAGAAAACTGTTGATTTTATACTCGAAAAATGTAGTATCATTAATATTAAAAATTATATCCCACCCCAAAACATACAATAATAACAATGATAAATGCTGACCAATACTTAATTATATTACTTTTTACTGAAAATTATATAATTCAATAAAACAAACAAAATGTAATGTATGTCATATGACACAGCTATGCATGAATACAGTCTAGATGTGTATATATTGAACATATCTACATTTTCGGTCAAACAATTAATTAATGCATTAATTCAATAATTATATTTTATTTACTGACAACAATAAGATATATTAATAAATTAGTATAGAATGAATGAAAGTCACCATCACACAATAAACAAATGCATATACAAGTCAACACATGAAACAAAGCTTTATTCAAACTACAATCATGTATTTACAGACGGTGAACCCCACATCCTACTGCCATCTCAACACAGTGGTTCCCATTCTGCGGTTTTATTCTGATGAATCAGCTGACTGCCAGAGGTAAGCCGTGCCTTTGTGCCTGAGGTTGTTGCGTGATGTGTTGTGCTTCACAATCTGAGGCAATAAGGGCAGGTGGAGTGATGGAGGGTCTCATAAGGGCAGGTGGAGAAATGGAAGTCTAATAAGGGCAGGTGGAGAGATGGAGGGTCTAGTCCATGGCACTATTTCCAGGATTCAGCTCTGGTTTTCAGCCTTAGCCACATCATTATATGAGGACATGATTGCATAAACATCATCTCCAAGACTGCTTTGAGTCACTTCATGAGCTTTTTAATGCTTCAACTGAGAAAAGCTATCATCATAAACACACAGAAACTCAAAGATCTCCACGGCAACCCGTCAAAATAAAAGTTTGGTTTTCATAGAGCCCTAGAAATGTATTTTTTGTTAAACTGTAAATAAATGTAATAAGTTTGATGATTTCAATTAATTAGAAATGCTTTTAGATTACTAAAATTTAATTTAACCATTAAAATAGAGTCTTTAAATTTGACTAAATGTTTACAGAATGCTGCTGGGTGCTCCCTGCACTTTTTAAGTTATTATTATTATTATTATTAATGTTATTATTAACAGTTCTCAGATTTAAAGATATGTTAAAAAGCATTTAAATAAAGTATTTATCAAAACCCTTTTTTATTCTTAATTTTGACATTAATTTACATTTTTACACTAGACATAGGCTATATATCGGTTCAAAATATCGGTTATCGGTCTACTTGATCTGTAATAATCGGTATCGGCCCTGAAAATCACATATCGGTCAACCCCTAATACAGTCTACTAATACTCTAATGCTTTCGAAAGCGTCAGTTACATGACGCCTAAACTACCCATAAACGAAGCGTCACATATGGACGCTAAAGGGTGCTTTGTGCGTCGGATATTGAAGCATGGTTGAAAGTGACGAAAAAGTGACGATTTGGGGTGAGAATGTGTTGCGAATATCAGTTATTTTCTACTAATACCATACACATTTGCATACTTTTGTCACGTAAAACTCATATAAGACTTTTTACAGTATTTTTATATATATATATATAGCACAAAAATCCCCTACAAGTTGTATTGTGCTATTTATATGAATTTGGTCATAATCGGTCTGATTTTGTATAGGACATGTATTGGCCTTACATGAAACACAGAAGGTAATTCTGGCCGATTTAAGAAAGGAAGATAGGCCTATATGGTTGCTGTATATGAAGCATACATTTTTTTTTTAAATGGGTAACCAGTTAAAACCATAACATTGGCCTCCTGAACCTGGGAGAGCACAACACCCGTTAGACTACTTACCACTGTGACACATTCTGCTCAAGTTGTACTTGCAAAGTTGTGTTTACTACAGCTGTATATATGTGCTGTTCATTAATTCACACACAGACACGCAATTCATATTTAAACAGTCTTTTTGCGGTTTATAGAAACTATTCCATATAGCGATTAGAACAAAGCACATAACTAATGTAGTTAACTAATGTTAACTAATGAAACCTTATTGTAAAGTGTTACCGAATTATGTAATAGAAAAAGCCTCATAGTGAAAAATATACATTTTATGATTTGTATAAAAAAACTGTTTTAGTCTAAAAGCTATTTACATGTTTTGGAATAGTCAGTCAACAGATAATGATTAGTCATTGCATTACTAATGCATTACATTAGTCACTTATTAAAATAATCATTAGTTGCACCCTTATTTAAGAGGTCAAGCAATAATAACAAAGACCATTTACAAAAAAATTCTTAAAGGTATAGGCAAAACTCAACTCTGCTTTTGGTGAAAAAAAAAAAAAAAAAAACATTGTCAGTGGACCTAAGGGATTTTTATGTTATAATTTTCATATCATTTCATATATATAAAATTTTTATTATTTTTGCTGAAGTCTTTTTACGCATTTCAGTCCGCCAGTGTTGTCCTCTCCTTCTCTCTTTTTGATGTCTTTTTAATTTGTTAGCTTTTTCAGGCTCATTTACATACACACATATACAGTATGTAGATAGACAAATACACTACTGCTGTTACAATCATTGAATACAGTCAATAATTATCTTATTATATGCTGTAGTTTAAAAGCATTTGCAGAGTAAATGCAATATTTATGTTCTAATGGATTTATCTGAAATTTGTTATGTATCCCAGTGCTCCAGTATTTTTTACTCCTGCTCTCTTCTTGATGTCTTCTAATTTTTTTGCTTTTTCAGGCTCATTTATTTCCTTCAACTTCTCAATCAGAACATCAATATGCAGAAGTGTGAGCAGAGAATCAGTCTTGAGTGCGATCATCTCCAGAGTTTCCACAGAGTAATAAGCTTCATTTAACAGCTTTTTTTTCTCTTCCTCAAATTCTTGCAGTTCTTTTTCCAGCTTTTTCACCAATGACTCACCGTTCCCAATCTTGCCATCATATTCCTTCTTTAAATCTTCATATGTCCTCTTCTCTTTCTTTGTCTTTGCTACATATAATTTTGCTTCTTTGACATGTTTGCTGTAGTGGCATTTCTTTGTGCACACTGTACACTGACCCTCTTTATCCATCATACTGCACCATGAGAGATCTCTGATCCACCAGCATCCTGGATAATGACAGTTCTCCTCACAGACGCTGCAGCACATCGCCTCTTTGGTTAAGTGCCAAAATTTTGGTGTCATGGGTATCTTCTCCATAAAGGAAACTTCAACATCATACTCAAAGTCATTATTGTCCTCTACATATTTCCTGTTCTTCTCCAGAGCAGCTTGAGTTTGTTTCAGCTCATTTTGCTTTTGTTCCATCACTTGAACACGTAGTTGTAGATTGGAGACATTTGCTTCCAACTGCTCCCGTTTCTGCAAAACTTCCTGAGTCATCTGCAAGGTTTTTGGTTTCATGTTTTCAGAAACTTAAAAAATCCCCTCATTCCACTTTGACTGAGATTCCAGTATTTTTCATGCATTTTTTCACATTCTTCCTCAAAGTCTTCTGACTGACAGTTGTTAAACTGGAAAAACACAGGCTGATTCTTGTCATTCACTGCACACTTGACTTTATCCTCTTTAACAGCCGTCAGGGCATTAGGTGGACCTCCAGTTGAGTGTGTGAAGAGCAAGACAATGTTTTCAGCAATATCTCTTCAAATAAGGACAGAATTGCATCAAAAATATAGAGTTGTCTGTCAGAGAGTTTATTCTGAGATGCTTTAATCACCAGACACACTGCATGTACTTCATGAATCCCTTCTGCAGATTTACTTAGTTTAAACAAACTCACAGTGATCTCTTTATCAAGATGAAGTCCACGTGTGTCTCCATATCCTGGTGTGTCGATGATTGTCAGATCGATTAGACTCTCTTGTGGATAAAACCCATAAACAGTGGTTCTGAAGGTCTGACTGTGAACAGATGTTGGGTCACTCTGATCATCTGTGATCTCAAACCAAACCTTGTCTTCTCTCTGAACACCCAGCATGTAGTTGACTATAGCATTGATCAGGGTTGTTTTTCCTGTTCCGGTTTCTCCCACCATCAGAATGATTTTATGGGGTTTCTTTGAGTCTTTCTCCCCAAAAGTAATGTTTCTATATGGTTCAGATTGATCCAAATCATGTGTAAGACGGTATCGAGCTGGATTTCTTTCTTCAATTTTGGTGCTTTTCTCGATGAGTTCATTAATTTTGCATGTTTCCATGTTTTTCCTGTAATGTTAAACAGAACAAAACATCAACAAAAACTGTGTTGATAATGTGTAAATGCAGTATGTGGGATGGTTTGCTTGGTTAGTTCAGTTAAGTTAAGACTTAGGCCACTAAACTCATTTTATGTCACAAATGATAAACCTATTATTGTTAGCATGCATCATGTCTTACTCTTTTGACGACAGTTGAGTATTTTTCACAAATGGTTTTCAAGCTGGCAAGTCTTCAGGTTACCAAGCATCTTGGTGCTAAATAAAATATAAACAAAATGATTTCTTCCACACAAGTTTTACAGAAAAAGGTAGATGGCTTGATGCACACAAATATTATTTCCAGGGGAAATTTTAATATCTCATACCTTGTGTAAATATTTATTCATTTTGAGTATTAGGCGATGATCTTACAGAGATTTATTTTTAAGATTTCACAACTCATCACTACATATGATCAATAGAGACTGAAAGCACAAACTGATAACATATATAAGATGCTACGTCCTCATACAGTATATCATTGTGTATAAAGTGAAATGTCCTTCATTAATCTTATAAATATGGAGAGATCTTGACAGTAATCAGACAACAATTACGTTTTAAAATGGATTTACTTACTCTTTTAATGTTCCTTCTTCAACTGACTTGAAACACTTACAGACAAACAGATCAACATGTGTTTTTATACTGAGGGAAACACCCATTTTATGGCCATGTGATTTAGAGGAAAATAGGCCATTTATGCACAGCATAAATGGCCTATTTTCCTCTAAATCACATGGCCATAAAATGGGTGTTTCCCTCAGTATAAAAACACATGTTGATCTGCTTGTCTGCAAGTGTTTCAAGAAGTAGGGAAGCTTCAATAAAACAGTAAGTAGATCAATTTTAAAACGTAATTGTTGTCTAAAACGTAATTGTAAAACGTAAATATTGTCAAGATCTCTCCATATTTATAAGATTTATGAAGGATATTACACTTTATACACAATGATATATGAGGACATAACATCTTATGCATATGTTATCAGTTTGTGCTCTTCAGTCTAGAGATCATATGTAGTGATGCATTAATGACTTAAATCTTAAATATAAATCTCTGTTAGATCATCGGCTAATACTCAAAATGAATTCATATATATATATATACATTATTAAAACCAAAGGTTTTATGTGTTCAAATTAGTTAATGCTTTGTGAACTAACATGAACAAACATTTACCAGCTGGATTTTTATTAACTAACATTAACAAAGTGAATAAAACTGTAACAAATGTATTGCTCATTGTTAGTTCATGTTAGTTAATACATTAACTAATGTTAACTAATGAACCGTATTGTAATGTAAAGTGTTTCCATATATATCATTTTATATATATAATTTAAATTTCCCATGAAAATAATATTTCTGTGTACATCAAGCCATTTTTGTAAAACAATGTTTTGCATGGAAGAAATAATTTTGTTTGTATTTTATTTAGCACTAAAATCTTAGTAACCTGGAAGACTCGCCAGCTTGAAAACCATTTGTGAAAAATACTCAACTGTCATCAAAAGAGTAAGACAAGGGCTTTTTCACTGAACTAACCAAGCAAACCATATTGCATGTTCTGCACTAACATGATCAACACAGACTTTGTTGATATTTTGTTCTGTTTGACATTGCAGGAAAAAAAATGGCAAGTTTAGCAAAAATTAACGATCTCATCAAGAAAAGCACCATAATTGAAGAAAGAAATCCTGCTCGATATCGTCTAAAACTGATTACACATGATTTGGATCAATCTAAACCCTATAGAAACATTACCTTTGGGGAGAGAGACTCAAAGAAACCCCATAAAATCATTCTGATGGTGGGAGAAACCGGAACAGGAAAAACAACCCTGATCAATGCTATAGTCAACTACATGTTGGGTGTTCAGAGAGAAGACAAGGTTTGGTTTGAGATCACAGATGAACAGAGTAACAGGAAAGGTCACAGCCCGACAACTGTCATCACTGTCTATGGTGTTTATGACCAAAACAGTCCAGATGATTTAACAATCATTGACACACCAGGATATGGAAATACCCGTGGTATCAGCTTTGACAAAGAGATTGCCATGAATTTGCTTCGCTTATCTGAAGATGGGCTCCATGAAGTAGATGCAGTGTGTTTAGTTATTGACGCATCTCAAACTCGACTCTCTGAAAGACAAATATACATATTTGATGCTGTTCAGTCACTATTTGGAAGAGATATCGCTGAAAACATTGTCTTGCTCTTCACACACTCAGTGGATCTCACCCTAAAAATGTCCTGACGGCTGTTAAAGCGGCTAAAGTCAAGTGTGCAGTGAATGAACAGAATCAGCCAGTGTTTTTCCTGTTTGACAACTGTCAGTCAGAAGCTGTTGATGAAGAATATGAAACAATCCAGGAACAATCATGGAAACTCAGTCATAGTGGAATGATGAGATTTTTCAAGTTTCTTGAAAACATAAAACCAAAAACCTTGCAGATGACTCAAGAGTTTTGCAGAAACGGGAGCAGTTGGAAGCAAATGTCTCCAATCTACAACTGCGTGTTCAAGTGATGGAACAAAAGCAAAATGAGGTGAGACAAACTCAAGCTGCTCTGGAGGAGAACAGGAAATATGCAGAGGACGATGAGAACTTTGAGTATGAAGCTGAAGTTTCCTTTAAGGAGAAGATTCCCATCAATTCAGAATTTTGGCACTTGACCAAAGAGGCGACGTGCTGCAGCGTCTGTGAGGAGAACTGTCATTATCCAGGATGCTGGTGGGTCAGAGATCTCTCATGGTGCAGTGTGATGAAAGATTATCACTGTACAGTGTGCACAAATAAATGCCACTACAGCAAACATGTCAAAGAAGCAAAAACATATGAAACAAAGACAAGAAAGGAGAAGAGAACATATGAAGGGTTAAAAAAGGAATATGATTGGAAGATTGGGGGCGATGAGTCTCTGGTCCAGAAGCTGGAAGAAGAACTGCAAGAATTAGAGAGAGAGAAAAAAAAGCTGTTAAATGAAGCTTATTACTCTGTGGAAACTCTGGAGAAGATCGCACTCAAGACTGATTCTCTGCTCACACTCCTGCACATTGATGTTCTGATTGAGAAGATGAAGGAAATAAATGAGCTTGAAAAAGCAGAAACACTGGAAAACATCAAGAAGAGAGCAGGAGTAGAAAATACTGGAGCACTGGGATACATTACATATTTCAGATAAATCCATTATAACATAAATATTAGCATTTACTCTGCAAATGCTTTTAAACTACAGCATATAATAAGATATTATTGACTGTATTCAATGATTGTAACTGCAGTAGTGTATTTGTCGATCTACATACTGTATATGTGTGTATGTGAATGTGCACATACAGTAATGCCTCCGCTTATGTTCTCTCATCACCTTTGTAGGTTCACAGTCAGATATCTCCTTCCACTGACTTGAATCAATTAGGACAAAAATAAATGTAAATAGATTGATAAATAAATATTCAAATTTGTTAACTGATTTTTTCATTACCCTGCTTGGAGGCAACCGTTTTATACCAGTACTGTAGGTGGTGACGAGTGCATGATATTGAGTCACATTTACAAAACAACTCAGTTTGTAGAAACAAACTAAATTTTGACAGGAACATAACCAGAAACGGAAACAAAATCTAATCTAATCGTTCTGAACAGAAACACTTATGTGAAATGTCCATTAAACTTTTTGAAAGACAAAACTCAAAACTCAAAACTCAAAAAAAAATTAAACATGTTATATATCTCTGGAAAGCTGAGATTCTTGTGATTCGAACGATATAAACCATTTTAGGATACAATCAACACAGCGGGTACAATCTGTGTCTTTGTCAGACCACCAACAGCCAAATAAACAGAAACTGGAAGAAACTCATTGAAGCCTTCTGTTAGTCCACTGATCCATACATTCCAACAAAAATGGTTCGGTTACACTGTCAAGGGTCCATACAATCCAATTCAGCGAAGTATTTAGTCCATAACACATTTATATATCAATAAACATCCACGGAATGTAGTAGTAGCATTTCAAGTTAGTCGACAGAGCTGTCACAACTTCGACGCATTCTATGGTCTAGCTTCATTTGACATGTAAACATGAAGAAAAATGTGAACTTTTGATAGACGGGTCATTTGAGCCAATCGGTCCATGATAGAGGTGTCTTTTTTTCTTCTTTTTTTTTATTCGAAGAACTATAACATACAACATGTTATCAAGATGCAAAATAGTAAAAAATTAAAATTAAAATTAAAATTAAAAAACTGAAAAAAGATGGAAATCTAAATACAACAAACAAAACAATTGCCAGGGGGAGGAAAGTATTATACACGCATATATAAAATCAAATAAATAAATTTACAAATTTACAAATTTTCAAAGTTCTTACAGCTTTCTTATTCACAGAGTCTCTGATACTGTCAATATAAATACATATTTCAGTTAACAAAACCATAAAATTGGGCTTTTTATTGCTAAATTTACACTTATGAATGTGAAATTTGGTCAACAGAATAAGTAATTAATTAAGTAAAAATATTGTTCTTTTTGGTCAGGATAGTCAATTAAGCCAAAAAATACATTTTCCCATGAAAGTGAATTTTTTTTAAAACACTGAATATTCTCCCTAATAAACTTTTGGACCTTTCCCCATAGTGCAACTGAGTATGCACAGTGCCAAAATAAGTTCCCAGTGCCAAAATAAGGCAGTTTCCTCATATTCACTACAAAAAGTACAATTTATATTTATTCCTTTTTAAAAATTTTGTAAGTAGTGACTTGCTGGATAAAATCTGTGAATAAGTTTATAAGAAACCTCTTTAATCTTATTTCTAAGATGATATTTTTGTGGTAACAACCACACTTTCCTCCAGCAAATCAATTTTCCATTTAATAAAGAGGCCCAGTGAGACAAAATATAAGGCACAGTAACAATTTCTCTTTGGAAAGAGTATGAATAGCTCTATTATTACTCTTGAGGATATGATAAAAACAAATTTTACCAACATAGGATTTAGTAACATCAAAAGACACTGAACCGGGATAATGGTCTTTATCAATACCTCTAAATAGCACTTGTGTACCACCATGATAGAGGTGTCACAAGGTATCAATAGTAAAGGCCAATTTATACTTCTGCGTCGGGTGCGCGTAGAAGGTACGGCGTAGCATACGCATTGACGTGTACCATACAGGCCAATTTATACTTCTGCGTCGGGTGCGCGTAGAAGGTACGGCGTAGCATACGCATTGACGTGTACCATACGTCGTACCCTTCACCGTACCCTGACGCGCACCTCCTCAAAAATG
>FLSR01000820.1:0-10058 GCA_900092035.1 Leuciscus waleckii | reverse complement strand
ACCCACACTCACTAATATGTCTGCGTCTCGCCCTCCCTCTGTTTGTTTACAGCACACACACACACACACACACACACACACACACACGGTGAGCTGTGAGCGACGATGCACTCGCTGGTTCGTCGCTTGACACTGATGTGTTTCCCAGGAGGAGTCGGAGACCATGCAGGAAAACACCTGGAGGACAAGAAATCTCTCTCTCCATCTGATATTATTAAGCGTTTCCTGATATCGAGTGTCACGAGGGCGTTAGATCATTAAAACGCTTCATTAAACACCTAATATTTGAGAGAGCTTCAGTCAAAGGCTTCCACGAGGCTCAGTCAGGAGATATCATACATGCAGACACTGCGAAACAAATATTATATTAAAGGTTAAAATTAACAACAAAAGTCCAAACAATTCAAATTTAATTGCTATTTACTTTTAGATATAATAATCAACACTCACATAAAAACTTTGGATGTTGTATGCAAACATTTAAATTATATGAACTTTGATATAATGATGTTTCTACTCCAATTTGAAGTTGAAATGTAGAATTTAAACAGTGCCTGTAATAACTTGTTTTCATGAGAGATTGATTCAAACATTCAATAAGCAAGATATCACTTACAGGTTAAGTAACGATTATTATGAATAGGTAATTTAGTGCATAGATTTATCAAAATGATCCTCTCTTGAACTGAGGCGATATGCGATCCGTCACGCCACATTAAAGTTTGATTATTTAAATTAATTTATCAAATTTGTTTGAATTTCATGATAAAATTGACAGAATTCACTTTGTTTCATATCAGAAGTATCAAAGCACAAAGCTTATTGCAATTATTGCAATTTTTGGATGGCAGGCATCAACTGAAAATGTATTTAGAATTTAAGATTAAAATCAATTAGAGAAGCACGATTCTTGTTAAATTGAGAATCATGATTTTTTTTGTTTCAAACAGAGATCACGATTATCCCACGATTCTGTATGTAATTTACTCGAGGTTCTGACAAAATGTTAATTGCCGAAGTTTATTTAAAATATTTAATGAATCAGAATGAATTAATTGAATGAATTAAAAATAAGTTAAGTGAATGATTCAGTGACTCACTCAAAGACTGCACTTGTTTCATTACTGGTTTTTGAAGCGAATCTTTTGAATGAATGATTCAATGACAAGTACATTTTTAACAGTCACTTGTCGCCACCTACTGGTTTAATCATGTAACTCATACTATCGTTATTTGAAGCGGCAAGTTAATTTCAAAAGGTGATTTACTCTATTTTGATCACTACTGTAGACATTAGTTTTTATATCCCAACTATAAACTTGTATCCCAGTACTTCTGTGATAAGAATATCTGCAACACAGAAATAATGAAAATGTGTGATTGAAAAGACAAGAGATTAGAATGTTTGGTTACACTTGTCATTGTTACAGTATAATGGTATATTTAAGTACTGAGTGATATTAATCAACTAAATGTACTTACTATAGGGTTAGTGTATGATTAGGGTTTGGTTGAGGGTTAGTTGCATGTAATTATGTATAATTTACTGTAATTACGATAGTAAGTCCATGTAACATGTAACAAGGACATTGTAAAATAAAGTGTTACCGAATGTTTCAGTGTGATTTTGTCAAAGGTTTAATATACAGGTGAACCGTTGTCATTGAGAATTTGAATGGAGATTACAATCTTTTAACGATTAATGGGGCAGCTCTCTCGTCAAGTCTATAACTTTAACTAAGTTTAGCAAACATTTGCATTAGACAGTACTTCAGGTCACCGAGCCAAACGTCCCTGAAATAACAGATGCATGAACACACAGCAGCCGGTCTGAGTAATAAACATCCCTCCTGTCGGGCGACTGCAGAGATGCATGATGGGAAAACAACAGACAGATGCTTCCTGTCACTCAAGTAAAGGTCACAACACGAACAACTGCATTTAGCCGCTTCGGTTACTTAACATCAGAATTAATAGCCAATTTTCAGTGTTTTACGAAGAATTAAATCCCAGAACTTACTGATCAGTTTTATCTCAACTGAGAAACTCATTTTGAGAAAACGGCAGTTAAAGAGTTAAAAACTCTAAATGAGATTTGGTCGTTAGCTTTAAATCCCCCTTTGGACATTCATGATTGGTTACTGATAGGAAGGAAATGGCCATATTTGGGATAGTGTTGTGCAGGAGACTCAGAGCTTTACAGTGACACCGGTCACGACAGACTTCAGGGAACAGACGGATCTCGACGTGTCCCGTGGGAATGCTGACTTCCTGGTAAATTCGGGAGAAACTTACAGCCGCAAGTAAACAAAATGTAATAAAATAAACATCTTAATGTATATTTTCAACGTTTTTTTTATAGAAGCTTGAAAGAACACATATTGAAGGAGTAAACTAGCCCAACATCTCGATGTTTCTGCCTGCCGTGTCTCTCATTAACTGAACATCATGAAAGGCTGAGATGATCTCATGGACGAGCTGAGCTGGTCTGGATGAGCTCATCCTTCCTCAGTTTAACTTTAGCCATTAAGGAGAGTTTTAAATAGCTCAAAAGTCCCCATTACTTCGTCTTGTCGCCTCGACTCTTAAACTCTGACATTTCTGCTGATACAAAATTGAGACGTCGACTGAGCGTGGTGAAAAATCACCGTTAACTGTTAACATGAACTAACCATGAGCAATACTGCAGCATTTATTAATCTTAGGTAATATTAATATTTTAACAATTATGAATGCGTTATTAAAATCAAAGGTTGTATTTGATAACATTAGTTAAAGCACTGTGTGGACTAACATGAACACACAATGAACAGCTGGATTTTTATTAACTAATATTAACAAAGATTAATAAAAACTGTAACAAATGTATTGCTCATTGTTAGTTCATACATTAACTAATGTTAACTAATGAACCTTAATGTGAAGTGTTACCAAAATATTACTCTGCTTTAATTCAGTTTACTTTATATTAAATGCCTCAGATCTGATGCCACTAAACTGGCAAATCTAGATGATGATGATGATGATGATGATGATGATGATGGTGTGCGAGCCACTCCAAACGCACCTAACTTAACCAGACTAATATTATCCGTGCCGACCGTTCTCAAACACACATGTCCTCATTAAAGCCCCTCACGTGATGACAGGAGGATCTGATTACCAGCGGCTCTCGGCTGGAGGAGTAACTGAGAGACAGAGGCAGGACTCACTGTAGATCAATAAACCCCACAGACTCAATATTGAGCTCAGTGCAATCTCTCTCTGTGTGTGTGTGTGTGTGTGTGTGTGTGTCTGTTTACTTGCTTTGAGGACAAATCTGTCTGCTGAAGGGAGCCAAAAGTAACTTCCGAAGACATTTATCAAAAGAAAACAAAAATATTCATGGTGATAAAAAGAAAAAAAAAAGGAAAAAAAAGAATAATAATTAAAAAAATATTTTCAAAGGATTCATAATCATACATAAATATTAAAATATGATTCATAATAGTGCCAAAATGATTCATTATGATTGAAACATTATTTAAAATATTAATAATGATTAAAATTTTATTTTAAAAATTATTCATAAGCATACATGATTAAAATATGATCCTAATGATTCCTAATTATCCAAAAATAATTCATAATGATTCAATATTTAAGGATTAAAACATGATTTATAATGATTTAAAAATTATTCATAATGATAAAAATTTAGAAAAAATCATTCATAACGATTAAAAAAAAGTATTTAAATGATTCATAATCATACATAATGATTAAAATATGATTCACAATTATTCATAATATTTATAATTATTGAAAAATGATCAAACAATATTTTAAAATCATTAATAATAATACAAAATATGATTCATAATTATTGATAACTATTCAAAAATGGTTCATAATGGTTTATAATACTCAAATATTTGAAAATGATTTATAATGATTCAAAATTATACAAAAACAATACTTTATTCAAAAATTATTCACAATGATTCAAAAATGGAAAAATGCTGATGAAGTGATTCTGGAGATGAAGTTCATGTCCTCTTATAGCGAGACGGCCAAGGCGGATGTACCCTCTTATAGCGAGACGGCCTGAACATTAAATTCCTAACTTAAACTGTGGTAAATCTTGAGTGCTTTAGAGTCAGATTATTGATGAAGTGATCTTCAAAGACGACACTCGGCAGATTATTGATGAAGTGATTTTTTTTTTTTAAGTGAAGTTACAGAATTTTACGTTTATTGTTATGAAAAATGCACAAAAATACTATTTTCAATTGTTAAATGAAATCTATATTTTCAAAAACACATTTTACTCTAAAACTGCAAGAAAATCGAAGCCATAAATCTAAACAAGTCGTGTTTTAAATTTGAGGTTGATCTCTCAAAAAAGGATCTTTCAGTGAGAGTGTGTTCGGCTGCAGTACCAAACGCTTCCACTAGAGGAACTACGTCTCATTCGTTTCCAATGCCCGAACAACACAAGTGTGACTGTTTCTTTCAGGACCATTTAACCTTTTCAAATCATGTCCATGATTTTTTTTGTTGTGTGTGTGTGTTCACACAGCAAGTGCCAAAACCTTTACCATGTTTCGTACCATTCTGATCAAATGTAAAAAGTTTTTTTTTGTTTTTTTTTGTCAAAAATGACCAAAGAGCACCAGAGAGTTAAAGAGGCGAGAAGGGCTGGAGAAAAACCCTCAGGGCACACAGCCAATGATTAACCCACACAAACACACACTGGGTGGATGTTTCCCCGTGGCCATAGTTCATAAGAAGCTTTCCTTTAGCATACGTGACCTTCGTATGTCGTGCGTCTTAACACAAACTAGAAAAGCTTTACTAAAGTTCCCACACAGTGATCAGCAAAGCTTTGACCTCAAAACAAGTTATTTCAGTGACCAAGAATATTACAGTAACTCCAACTAAATACAGAACAACCACTACATATAATCTACTTCAAATTAGCTTTTAAAGAGCAGTGAACACAATTAATGTCTTAAACTGTAGTGTGCTACATTGTAGTCACATGACCAAGCATATTCACATCAGTAGAAACGTCTAATTATCATCTCAGAAATAAATGAAATAATTGCACATTTGTGCATTTCTGGTACAGTGATACCACAGAAATACGACAGTGAATACGGCCGTTTTAGCTGTAGTGTAGGGTACTTAAACACTGCACAGTATATACTGCATTTACAAAAGCTTAAAAATACTATGCAATAGTATGAAGTATGCAATAACCAATGTTTTAAACTAGTATGCTGCACTTGTCACATGACCTCACTATGTTGCATGAATCCAGGAACAATTCTTGTTGCTTTTGGCTACAAATGTAGTCGTTCCTTCAGACGCTAACAAATCTTAAATACTGCATACTAACGTAAAATAGTATGTGACTTTTTTAATGAAAATTTTGGCCGATACCGATAACCGATAATTCTTTATATTTGAAAGCCGATAACCGATATATTGGGTTTCAATCCAAAATTGTATATAATTTTCGAAAGCCTGATTAACAAAAACAAAAGTCTCACCATTAAAAGCCATGTTGCCAAGCACACAATTATAATGTTCTCATTATAATTTTACGTAGCTTATATGACAGACTTATGCTGCACTTTAACTGTGTTTTCCTTTCGTCCAATCATATTTAAAGCAGTTGAAAAAAATCCATTATTTATTGGCTTTTAGATATCGGCAACATTTTCTCATCAGGCCGAAATCGATAACATTAAAAATGAACATATATCGGCCGATACCGATATGGTCGCCGATATATTGTGCATTCCTAGCTACACAGTTGTCACATGACCTTGCAAGGTTACATCATCTAAAAAAAATTACAGCACAAGAGGGCAACTTTAGAGAAGCGCAAGAAAAACATGCTAAACTTGATATGCGGATGTACGGTGTATAGTCCAGTCATTATAAGCCAAAATGGGGGTCAACCTTGAACAAATTGCAACAGAAGCAAACTCAACTGATTTTGTATCCTCAATATGTCCTGAGTAAGAAAAAAAAAAGTCCCGAAGAATCCCATTAGGGGAAAGTTTAGAAAAAGACCCAGATATAGTCTATTCATACGCCTATTCATTCTTCTTCTCACGCGAATGGGGTAAAAAATGTAACCTTTAGATATCACCATGAAAATTACTGAGTTGATTACTTACATCAAGACAAACAAAAAATCTATTACAAGTTTTTTGAAATGGTTTGTACATGGACAAACATTACAGATGTGCTAATTTGCATAAATACCACAACAGATCTAAACATTGGGTATAGCCAGGTGAACATGTCTTGTTGACACAACAGTAAAATACTTAATATTAAGGTCTGAATGAACACATTTAGGCTACCCATGAGCATTAATACATAGAGGCAGGAAGAAGTACTTTAGAAACCAGCCTTTATTAATGTTTAAGAGATGGGGTTTGGGGCTGGGTCTGTGGGACTGTTTCTGGGGGACGAGTCTGAGGGAAGAACAGGAGACAATGGTAAGGAGAATGCAGAAAACAAAAGGTAGGCAAAATAAAAAGTGAATCCCCAGAAACAGTCCCACAGACCCAGGCCCCATCTCTGCAGTAATAATGAATAAAGGCTGGTTTCTAAAGTACTTCTTCCTGACTCTATGTAGTAATGCTCATGGGTAGCCTAAATGGGTTCCCTTCAGACCTTAACATTAAGTATTTTACTGTTATGTGTCAACAAGATTCAACAAGACATGTTCACCTGGCTATACCCAATGTTTAGATCTGTTGTGGTATTTATGCATATTAGCACATACATAATTAGATTATGCACCATTTGTCCATGTTAACAAACCATTGAAAAAAAAACTTGTAATACATATTTTGTTTGTCTTGATGTAAGTAATCAACTCAGTTATTTTCATGGTGATATCTAAAGGTTAAATTATTTACCCTATTCACGTGAGAAAGAGAATGAATAGGCGTATGAATAGACTATATTTGGGTCTTTTTCAAAACTGCTACCCATGAGCATTAATACATATAGGCAGGAGGAAGTACTTTAGAAACCAAAACCTAACTCAGGACATATTGAGGATACAAAATCAGTTGAGTTTCCTTCTGTTGCAATTTGTTCAACCTTTTTTCATAAAATGACTGGACTAATATCAGATATATGGACTTTAGCTGTAGATTTAGCATTCGGAGGCTAATAACACTTCACAAAAGGGTCATCTGAGGTAAAAACAAAACTTTAAAGCCTTCCCAAAGGATCTACTTTACACCAAAGGGGCTTAAACTTTCTCAGCTGTAAGAATCAGATTTTCCATGTGTGTGTATTGGGGGTATATCTGATCTGAGAACAGCAGACAAGAGTTGTTTCGAGGGTTGACAGCAGACACACTTGGTGGGATGAATGGACGAGAACAGCATTAAACTCTGGGTGACACTGTAACAGAGACAGATTGTGTGTGTGTGTGTGTGTGTGTGTGTGTGTGTAACAGAGATAAATGGCTAGAACTTTGGCAATATGCCTGTGCACACAAGCCATGGAGAGGCCTTGCTAAGCTTGTTTGTGTGAGTGTGTAATGTCCATGGACAAGGACTTTAGAACGGTTGGCGAGCTCACTTTAACCAAAGCCTAACAAATGACAGAAGACACTCGTACACACAAGTGCGTAATTTCTGGGCAACTAGGCTACATTCATACTGCAAGTCTTAGTGCTCCATTTTTTTGTTTAGCTGTTCATAGCCAGTAGGGGGCGCTCACCCTGTGGTCTGTGTGTGTTCAAACCAAGCGGCAACCTTCCTGTCTCTCTCTTGAATCCAAACAGAAGTGACTTAAACTGCAGTGCATCGACTGGCCACTAGAGACCGGCTCCAAAATAGAGTCAATCCCATAAACCCCCATGTTAAAATGCCCAACTTTACAGCAGAAATAAACATGTTTACAGTCTGGTACAAAAGTGTTTTTGGTCTATATAGCTAATCTTGCCCTTCATGACGACTGTGAGGGGGGTGAATTTTTTTACAACTCATCCATTTAAATTATATTAAGCCTTAAAGTTCTGCATTATTAAGGGCGTGGCCACTTAAGTGACAGGTGGATTGCTGCTGATGTCACTACTAGCCATTTGTCTGCTAGCGTTAGCGTCACGTCACCTCAGCTAATCCTCCTCACTTCCCATTTTCGTTTATCCGGGAGTGATGCGCTAACAAGATGCGACGACCGGCTCCGCCCACTTTGGGCTTAAAAAATGCTTTTCAGGAACACTACAGGTGACGTCACGCACACTACGCCCATATTTTCTTTTACAGTCTATGGTCCTAAGCCCAGTATAGTGATGGGAACACTATACTGTAACAAGCACCTTCCTTCAGATGAGACATTAAACTGAGGTCCTGACTCTCTGTAGTCATTAAAAATCCCATGGCACTTCTTGTAAAGAGTAGGGGTGTAACCCCGGTGTCCCGGCCAAACTCCCTCCATTTGCCCTTATCAATCATGGCTTCCAAATAATCCCTTTCCACTCAATAGGCTCTATCACTCTCTCTCCTCTCCAACTATAGCTGGTGTGTGTTGAGAGCACTGTCTCCAAGTGGACGCTCCACACTGGAGGTGGTTGTGGAGAGACTCCTGACATGATTGTAAAGCACTTTGGGTGTACAGAAGTACATAGTAAAGCACTATATGAAATGCAAAGATGGTATGCAGCATGCTGTCATTCACAAGTAAACATGGAGGTAGGGCTGCACGAATAATTGCAATTGACATGAAATTGAGCCGTCCTGCACTGACAAGCTGCGCATAAAATAAACGCAGCCTTTGCCAAATCCCGTGTGGTTTCATTTCGATTAATCGTGCAGCCCTACATTGAGGCCACTGAAGTCAAGGTTTACACATTCATTTATAAGGTAAAGTGGTGCAAATTGGTTTGGATGAGAAGGATGAGGAAAAAAGAGAGAAAAGTTTATAGTTTTGCTTGTATAGAGCTGTCAACATTGTAAGACCTCACTGTCAGTCCACTGACTACCTTGGCAGCTGTCTTCCATATTAATATGGAATATCGGATATGGGACATTTTGCCTGCAGTCTGAATCTAGCCATGGAGTTACAAGAGTGCGTTATTTCTGGGCTACTAGTGGGATTGAATTAAACTGCAAAACTCAAAGGAAAGTTTCACAAACATTTCTACTGCTCTTTCTGACCTTTCTGCTCTTTCATCACTGTTAGTCCCGTTTCAAACTCTTCTAGGACTCTTTTGAAGGTGCCACCTTGTGATGCTGCTCATAAAGTCGACGTCTCAATGGCTTATTTACAGTTAGAGATTAAATTGGAGTAGGAGAACTTTTACCAGTCATTTGGCATCAAAATAAGTACACAGTTCACCTTTAAATTGGAGATTTGATTAGGAACTGCATGCAGGTTAAAGAGCCTTAAAGATCTGCTGCCCTCACTCACCTGACAACCCCTCCTCTCGATCTCAGAGATGCATTTCTCGATAAGCAGTGGAACCATTAATCCAGATGCTTCCCGTTCCACCACACGCCAAGCCTCTACGCCGAACACCTGCGTTTCGTGATCCCCGTCCGGGCCATCAAGAGAGTTCTGCCTCTGCTCCATGAGACTCAGCTTTACGTAGATCATCCCACGCGGTTCCAGACGGACGGCAAGCTGGTGTGTCTTACTCACGCGAAATAACGCCGGGAGAATCACGGATCCATGGCAGCACACCCGGTTCCGTCGTGCTGTTGATTCCCAACTGAAGACCACAAGTTTGAGGTGCTGAGCGTTCTCTAACTCGATGTTAAAGGTGTGGTCCATGTCCAGAAAGGCCGTGCGACAGGTTAGCAAAGCCGTACGAGCTTTATTGACAGAGTCCACCTGAATGGCACAGTAGACATTGCGGGAATCAACCCGCGGTGGCTTCAAGTCCTCTGCACCATAGAAGTGCAGACTCATTAGTCCCGAGATGAACGTTAGGCACTTCGGCTGCTCGGAGAAACTGTACGATCGGAAGGCATCGATATCCAGCTCTGTGCCGGGAAGCTTCGGACTTCCGCCATTCCCATTGGGATCTCGGG
>FLSR01000818.1:38969-50126 GCA_900092035.1 Leuciscus waleckii | reverse complement strand
GTCCTCACCCTCCCTCTCCTTCACTGGTCGCTGTCCTCACCCTCCCTCTCCTGGCCACTGTCCTCACCCTCCTGGCCATCCACACGCTGCTGTCTGTCTGCCCACAGATTCTCGTCCACATCACAGTGTATATTCTCCCTTGCGATGCAATGAGGGAAGAAACGGCGTGCATGTCGCAACCATCCCCTACACTGATCTCCTGTAATATCCTCACCTCTGATCTTGAGCCCGATGCTCAACACTCTCCACCTCCAAGCGGAGAAATACTCCTCAACAGGATTGAGGAAAGGAGAGTAAGGTGAGATGAATTGCCAAGTGGTTTGGAGGTTTGTCCATGTTGTTTTGAGAATGTAATTTCTGTTCCAAACCAATGGAGAAAAACTGTAACTGAACACAAGCCTCAGCACGTCAGCCAAGTGGTGTGTGGGTATTTGACAGCCGTCTTATATTCAGCCTTTCTCAGAGGACTTAGAGAGAGGCACTGACATGGCAGGTATTGTCCATCACTACCACCGTTCTGGTGGAAGAGGATACCGTCAAAGGGTGTGTGTTGAGCGTGCACAACCACTGGAGAACTGTATGCTCGCTTTCGCTCTGGGAATGCTGATATCAAGTACATTGCAGACCTTGTCAGGCCAAAACTTCAGCAGAGAACCCGAAGGAGTCACAGTCTGTCTGTGGCTGATGACTCCTTTTCTTGCAGCAACCACGCCTGCGCAGGCACGCCTCAGCACGCTCACTGCAAACTAGATGTGCAATCGAGCGTTTACATGGAGTTTTGAAGAGACGCTTTGCATGCCTTAACTATAGCGAGTGGAACCACAGGGAGCATGCAGCATAACACGTGTGTGTATCGTCCTGCACAACATCGCCACCAGGCGCAGTGTCCCTCTCTGTAGCTGGGTTTCCATTACCCTTCAAATTGCGCAAATTTAAATTGCGAATTGAAAATACGGCCAATGGAAACACGGCAATTTCACAAAAAGTTTTCCTGCTGGCATGAGGAGGTTTTTCAGGCAATTCGAAAAAGAAATATTTTGCAAAACTGCAATGGAAACAGTTTCTGCGCATTTACAGGTCACCTGACGTAGACGACGCGGTGTGATTGGACAGAATACGAGACAGAGTTCTTTATTAAACTCATATAAGACAAAAAAATTGCAGGAATAATGGATTCTAAACCTCAAATAAATGCCACAATCAAGACCTGGAAGCAGAAATGAGGGAGAAACACCCAGAAACTCCTCATATGAGCCGCTCACAAGTATAATAAGGGTCATTCCTCACCATTAATGCTTGAAAACACACATACATCTCCTTCTATTAATAATAATGGCCAGTGCAGTGGCTGGGATATAGTACATAAACCCACCAACGTCCGTTACCATGGTTTTTTTAATGATTTTACTGATCGCGAGAGGAAAAATTTAGTTTTAGTCGCATAACATCGGTTAATGGAAACGCCGTCATTTCGCAATAGTTTTTTGTCGACATTTAGAAAAAAATCGCAAAAGTTTTGCACAAAAATGTAATGGAAACGCACCTTGTGATGATGTTTATGAAGCACCGGAGCCTGTTGAAGAGCCAGACCTCTGGCGTTCTGTCAGGATGAGCGACGGACTGCACGTATAGTAAGGGATGCAATTGTTAGACATTATTTTTGACAGGCTCATCTCTGATGATTGTTTCTTTGAAATTAATATACGGTGATGAATGACAGAAAAATGGAACATATTATTTTTGTTTGTTATTGAAACTGTTTGGGGATTATTTCATGGGGACAAGATCATTTTTATTTATATTTTATTTTTACTTTACTGTACTGAATAGCTTAACTGGTAGCCTATGTCTACTTTATGTACTTCATCATTGTTACAACGGTTACACAAGTCAAGTGCAAAATATAAATAAAAGTATATACACTAAATGACACAAATGTATTATTTGACCAATTTTAAAGTTTTACTACATTTTCTTCCTGGAATCCATCCACCTTGAAATCCTTGGGATCAGGATAATCCTATTTTTTTGGATCAAAGTTATCCAAATCCTACTGACAAGTTCTGAACAACACAAACTGAAGGTCTGATCCAGATTAAAACTAGGATTGGATTCCGTGATCTAATCTGATCTCAGATTCCTTCTTTCCCTTTTGAACAACCCATTTTCAAGATTTGATCCAATCCGATCAGTTTACCTTTGAACACCTGGCCCCAGAGAGGGTTAAACACAGAGCTGCCAACTCTCGCGCATTCACCGTGAGACTCACGCGATTAGACTTTCACACACTCTCACGACACACATCCATGTTCTCACGCACAGAAAAATCGCGAAGCATAGAGGACACGGAGACCGACAGACTAGACAGAGCAGGTACTTATGATAGAAAAAAATCCCAGCTTTCAAATTCTGTCAATTTTATTACTAAATTCAAACAATAAATACCATTTTGGCACTTGTAAATGTGATTGACAGATCGCTGGCGGCACGTGACCCGATCATCTCTACTAGCTAATAGTAAATAAACACGAACAATGTTGAAAGATACAGTACAACTTACCGAAATGTATATTCCTCATACATGATATCGATCAATCAGTGTTTTTCATCCGCGGGAAGGGGTCAATAAAACAGCTGGAGAACAATTATGTCACATAACATTTACCTCAGGAAAGCCATTTAATGACCATAATATAGGCTATAGCACGTTAGTTGGCTATAGAAAAAAAGAGCTATAGAGAGTATTCTGCTAAATATGTGCATTATATTACGTATTTATATATCTTGCTATCTTGTGTACCTAATATTTATCCAAATGAGTCAATATTAAATCAAATCACAAGAATTTAATTTAATTGAAATTTGTGTCAAGCAATAATAAAAAAAACGTAGCTTACCAGAAATTGTAACATGTTGTCACTAAACCTAATAAAATTCAGTTTAGTTACTTAAATGTTTTGACAATCACAACAATACACTTATGACAATTTAAAAATGTATTAATGCATTTTGCATGACAGGGTCAAAAATATAAAGTTCCCCAATTATTCTAATCTGTACGTTAATAGCGACTCATTTGGATTTGCCTCAGTCCTCAGCAGACGCTCATAATAACAAGTCGTCTCGTAACACATCAATGTTATTGTAAATTAAACGAAACGAAATAACAATACGGAGATTAAAGTAAAATTGTGGTAGAAATTACACTCAAACGGTAGGCCGATGTTTCGGGAGCCGAGAAAGGAAGAAGAGAAAGCCAGCTCAAAATAAATGTTCTGACTGATGAATTTTAAAGTCTGTAGCCATGATTTATTCCATATATTATTTGTATTTTATTGTATTTATTCGTGTTCCATGCATATATAGGCTATCTATTTAGTTTAATTTTTAAGGTCACTTGCACTCTTTGCTTATTATAATAGTAAGCGAGTTTTAACATTAAAAATGAATTAAACAACAAATAAATATCAGGGGTTCAATAAACAACCCAATGTACTGGGTAAAGTTAGCACATGTGTTCTGTCACACTCACCCAGCCCTTGGGCTAAACACAACCACAGCTGGGCTGTCCTTAAACACGTGTTAGTGTTACTTTACTACACATGCATGTTGAACGTTTTACACTTAATAGCCTACACATAATATTGAAATTGTTATTTTATGTGCTCTCTTGTCAAGTTGCTATGATAGTTTTTACATCAGTGCATGGGGTCCCACAACCCCACGGGCCGGGAGTGTGTGTGTGTGTGTGTGTGTGTGTGTGTGACTTCCTCTTTCAGAAGCTGTTAAAGTGAAGGCAGAAAGTGTATCTGCTCTTCTCTCTCAGACGCTGGTAAGATCATCATCTTTCACTGCTTCTATCAGACTTTACTGTAATATCTGTAGCGCTTCAGAAAACACTGTTTACTGTACAAACATCTGGTAAAGAAATGTGTGTTCTTACATACACTCTTAATCATAAACATCCTCATAGCAGACAGGGAACGTTCTCTCTCAGTTATGGACACGTTCTTCCAGTAACGTTCAGAGTTATCCGCTCTTTAATAATGTTCTCTAAACGTTAGAACAAAAACATTATCATACGTCGATTATGGAGCGGCTTCTCTCAAATGTTTTATCTGGATGTTCGACTTAAATGTTATTAGTTTCAGAACGTTCAGATTCAAAAGTAACGTTCCATAATGATTGAATAATGATACAAATGTAAATGTTCCCTTAACGTTCACAGAACCAGGAGAAAACGTTTAAAAACTGGATGTAGTGAAGTGTGTGTATGAGAGTAATATGAGGAAACTAACGGGTTCAGGATTATTAGTTATTACACAGTTATTGCAATTGATAAAATAAGTACAAGTTCATAAATGCAGAACAGGACAGTCAAATAAAGTAAACATTCAGAAAAATGTTTCATAACTTAATGAAATATTTTTTTTTCCAGCTCGGTTAAAGACATTTCTTATTAATATCGAATGTATTAAGTTGAGAAAACACCCCATATACTGTATATATATCTTCAGATGAAAAGTTGTTCGTCAGTCAGATGTTTCAGAAATACGTCTATCTGGCAGAAATACCGTAGTACAATACTGGGTAAAATAACATCTCAGTCTTTCTGCTTCATAATGTCATGTTTAATTGAATGTTATTTGCTATTTCTTTATAATTAATTGTGAAATTTACTTGCAGTTTCTGAGTGAAAATTATTTTTAATTTTTCAATATAATATTTAAAATAATATTAAATAAAAATAGAATGTTATACTATTTAAAGTATACTATTAATTATATTTATATGTATATAATATTATATAATACACAATAAGTTAAATATGTTATATAATAAATTGTCAAATAAATAATGAATAATATAGTATGTGATATACAGTAGTCTAAATACCATATGAATATGATTATTATGTATTTTTATTTAATGACAATTTTAAATACTGTAATTTGTGAGCAGATGCTAATAATGACACTGATTAGCATAAACACGAGTGTATGATGCAGTGATGCTGGTTACAGGTAACAGTGCTTTAGTGTCTCACTCAGAGAACATCACCAGCACATATATAAACATGTCAGTGTGTGTGTGTGTGTGTGTGTGTGGGCTGCAAACCGTCCCAGTGCATGCTGGAGGTCCTGGTCTGATGAGGCCAACACGACAACATCATCCTCAAAGAGCAGAGAGGAAATCGTGTGGTCCCCAGACCTGACCCCGTCCGGCCCCTGGCTGCGCCTAGAAATTCTGTCCATAAAAATTATGAACAGAACCGGCGACAAAGGGCAGCCCTGCCGGAGTCCAACACGCATCGGGAACAAGTCTGACTTACTGCTGGCAATACGAACCAAGCTCCTGCTCCGGTCGTACAGGGACCGGATAGCCCTTAGCAAAGGGCCCCGGACCCCATACTCCCGGAGCACCCTCCACAGGCCTCCGCGAGGGACACAGTCGAATGCCTTCTCCAAATCCACAAAGCACATGTGGATTGGTTGGGCAAACTCCCATGAGCCCTCCAGCACCCTGTAGAGGGTATAGAGCTGGTCCAGTGTTCCACGACCGGGACGAAAACCACACTGTTCCTCCTGAATCCGAGGTTCTACTATCTGCCGGATTCTCCTCTCCAGTACCCTGGAATAGACTTTCCCGGGGAGGCTGAGAAGTGTGATCCCCCTATAGTTGGAGCACACCCTCCGATCCCCGTTCTTGAAAAGAGGGACCACCACCCCGGTCTGCCAGTCCAAAGGTACTGTCCCCAACCGCCACGCGATGTTGCAGAGGCGTGTCAGCCAAGACAGCCCCACAACATCCAGAGACTTGAGGTACTCAGGGCGGATCTCATCTACCCCCGGTGCCTTGCCACCGAGGAGTTTCTTGACTACCTCGGTGACTTCAGCTTGGGTGATGGACGAGTCCGCCTCCGAGCCCTCAGCCTCTGCTTCCTCAATGGAAGACGTGACGGCGGGATTGAGGAGATCCTCGAAGTATTCCTTCCACCGTCCGGTGATATCCCCAGTCGAGGTCAACAGCTGCCCACCTCCACTGTAAACAGCGTTGGTAGGGCACTGCTTCCACCTCCTGAGGCGCCGGACTGTTTGCCAGAATCTCTTCGAGGCCGACCGATAGTCCTTCTCCATGGCCTCACCGAACTCCTCCCAGGCCCGAGTTTTTGCCTCCACAACCACCCGGGCTGCAGTCCGCTTGGCCCGTCGGTACCCATCAGCTGCCTCAGGAGTCCCACAAGCCAGCCAGGCCCGATAGGACTCCTTCTTCAGCTTGACGGCATCCCTTACTTCCGGTGTCCACCACCGGGTTCGGGGATTGCCGCCTCGACAGGCACCGGAGACCTTACGGCCACAGCTCCGAGTGGCCGCGTTGGCAATGGAGGTGGAGAACATGGTCCACTCGGACTCAATATCTCCAGACTCCCTCGGGATCTGGTCGAAGCTCTGCTTTAGGTGGGAGTTGAAGATCTCTCTGACAGGGGATTCGGCCAAACGTTCCCAACAGACCCTCACAGTACGTTTGGGTCTGCCGAGTCTGTCCAGCTTCCTCCCCCGCCATCGGATCCAACTCACCACCAGGTGGTGATCAGTTGACAGCTCCGCCCCTCTCTTCGCCCGAGTGTCCAAGACATACGGCCGGAGGTCAGATGAAACAACCACAAAGTCGATCATTGACTTCCGGCCTAGGGTGTCCTGGTGCCATGTGCACTGATGGACACCCTTATGCTTGAACATGGTGTTCGTTATGGACAAGCTGTAACTAGCACAGAAGTCCAATAACAGAACACCACTCGGGTTCAGATCAGGGGGCCCGTTCCTCCCAATCACGCCCCTCCAGGTGTCACTGTTGCTGCCCACGTGGGCGTTGAAGTCCCCCAGTAGAATGACGGAGTCCCCAGTCGGAGCACTTTCCAGCACCCCTCCCAGAGACCCCAAGAAGGCCGGGTACTCTGCACTGCCGTTGGCCGTAGGCACACATGACAGTGAGAGACCTATCCCCGACCCGAAGGTGCAGGGAAGCGACCCTCTCGTTCACTGGGGTGAACTCCAACACATGGCGGCTCAGCTGGGGGGCTATAAGCAAACCCACACCATGGGCAACTCCAGAGTGGTAAAGAGTCCATCCTCTCTCAAGGAGTGTGGTTCCAGAGCCCAAGCCGTGCGTGGAGGTGATCCCGACTATCTCTAGTTGGTACCTATCAACATCATGCACAATCTCAGGCTCCTTCGCCGCCAGAGAGGTGATGTTCCACGTCCCTAGAGCTAGTTTCCGTGTCCAGGGATCGGGTTGTCGAGGCCCCCGCCTTCGACTGCCGCCCGATCCACTAAGCACCGGCCCCTTACGGTCCCTCCTGTAGGTGGTGAGCCCGCGGGAGGGCGGCCCCACTTCGCTCCTTCAGGCTGAGCCCGGCCGGACCCCATGGGGGGAGGCCCGGCAAACAGGTGCTCGCATACGAGCCCCAACCCCGGGCCTGGCTCCAGTGTGGGGCCCCGGCTGCGCCATGCCGGGCGACATCACGGTCCTTGAATTTGTCGGCATCATAAAGGGTTTCTGAACCGCTCTTAGTCTGACCCGTCACCTAGGACCTGTTTGCCTTGGGAGACCCTACCAGGGGCATATAGCCCCAGACAGCATAGCTCCTAGGGTCATTCGGGTACTCAAACCCCTCCACCATAAAAAATACAATTAAATCATGTTAAATTAAAATAAATACCTTAACATAAATTACATCAAAAGTCAAATTGATCAAAATGAAGTGAGCTTGTGCTTAATATTAATATTAATAAAACGAGAAATAATATCAAAACTACCTTTTGAAAGAAAAACAACCTTTAATTCAAAGGTTAAACTAATTAAAGATATATTTTTCTCATTTTATTAAGCATAAATTCACTTCATTTTGATACAGTTTTCAGAAAGGCAAGACGTTCCTGTTATATATATATATATATTTTCCTTTATGTCAGTGCAGGTCAAAGGTCACTAATTGTGTTGTGTGTGTGTGTGTTCAGAATGCAGATGAAGTCAATCCTCTGATGAACGGTTTACTGGAGGAAGATCTTCCTGAAGTGAATGTGACGTTCAGCCCTCTCTCGCGCGATCACCTGCCCGTCCCACCCAGAGTCAACTGGACGGAGCACGGGATGGTCAGTCCTGTACAGAACCAGGTGTGTGTGTGTGCACAGTGAGAGTGTGTGTGATCTGTGTAATCACAGGTGTGTAACACGTCTGTGTGTGTGTGTGTGTGTGTGTGTGTGTGTGTGTGTGTGTGATCACAGTAGCGTAACACGGGTGTGTGTGATCACAGTAGCGGAACACGGGTGTGTGTGTGTGTGTGTGTGTGTGTGTGTGTGTGTGTGTGTGTGTTTAGGGCCGGTGTGGGTCCTGCTGGGCCTTCAGTGCTGTCGGGGCTCTAAGGGCAGATGAAGCGGAGAACCGGCGCTCTGGTTCCGCTGAGTCCACAGAACCTGCTGGACTGCAGTGTGAGTTTGGGGAACCGCGGCTGTAAGGGCGGATATCTGAGCCGAGCGTTCCTCTACATCATCCAGAACAACGGCATCGACTCAAACTCCTTCTACCCGTATGAACACAAGGTACTTCAGAAGTGTGTCCCGGAGATCTACAACACACATGATCAGACCAGAGCTCAATGAACACACATGATCAGACCAGAGCTCAACTCGCTAGTGTCACTGTATCAGTGTTACAGTAGAGCAGGGGAACAGGAGGTGTGCGCCCCCTGGAGGATCACGGGGGAACTGCAGAGGGACGATGAAGAGCTGATCAAAATAAAATAAAAATTATTTTAAATAAAAACAAATAAAAACACTTACTTAAAAAGAACGAAATCATAATTTTTTTTAATTTAACTAAATTTAAAATCTAAAATATTGTATTAAATATTCAAATTAATTCGCTTTTAAAAATCACAATTAAAATAAAACCCTTGCTAAAAAAATTATTTAAAATGAAGAATCATTTAAAAATAAAAACAATTAAAATAAAATACTGAATATTTTATTTGTTTAGCTGCATGTCATGTGACCATCAGCCATCATCAGAAGACCAGGAACATGTGATGTTAAATTATTAAAACTTTTAGATCTCTGGGGTTTGTGTCAGCTCACAGGGGTTCGTCTGAAGCTCTGACGGGTGTGTGATGTTGTGGTGATGTGTGTGTGATGTTGTGGTGTGTGTACAGGAGGGTGTGTGTCGATACTCTGTGACAGGGAGAGCTGGATACTGCTCTAGTTTCCGGGTTCTTCCGCGTCACGACGAGGCAGCGCTTCAATACGCCGTCGCTAACATCGGCCCGGTGTCCGTCGGTGTGAACGCCAAACCGGCTTCATTCCACAGATACAGAGGAGGTGAGACACACACACATACACACACACACACACACACACACACACACACACACACATGCGCATACACACGTTCATGTTCCATATATGTAGTATTTTTGTGCATATAGCGCCCTCAGGCTATTGGTATGAATTGAAAACATAGCACATCTCAGTAAGAAGCGTTCATAATGATTACATCGACGCATTTGGGTATAAATTCAATAAATATTATTCGTGTCTATAGAAATATGATGTGAATCTATGAGAATATATCAATATTTCTCCAAGTCTGCACATTTTTTAGCTAAAAGCTCTGAGGGACGTTGTTTTGTGAAGCACTGTCATGACGACAGCACAGAGTTTTTTTTCTGAATGGACCAGCTGACGCTCATAATTCATATTAAAGGTATCTACGCATTTTTTCATTTCATAACTCCTGACACAAATTAAGACATAACTGTCACTATAACTTTCTCAGAATACAATAGTGGTCAAATACTGAAACTTGAGTCTTAAATCTTTTTAATGATGTATAGTTTGTCAAGGTATAACATTAAATCTGATAGTAACTTTGAACTAAATAAAAAAAAAACGCTTCAGTGCGCCGACGATACATGCTAAGTGTGTACTCACATTGTCTCCAATCCGCAGGTAGAGTTGCAGCAGGATAAGCAGATCTCTGCAGAGGAGAGTTCGGGTCATGGCAGTCTGGCACACAGCTTGACAGATCAGACTAGCGGCCACACTGCTGCCGTACAGCTGAGAGAGACTAATACGCACTCTCAGAGACTGACCTGCAACAAACATCACATCAGTGCTGGTTAGAGGAACAGTTCAGCCTAACATTAAAATAAATCAGTCATCCTTTAATCACCCCTTAGTCGTTCTGAGCTCGTACAACTGTCTTTCTTGAAAGACAGAAGAAAGACAAAAGACTTTTGAAAGACAAAAGAAAACAAATACACAAAATAATAATATTCAGCTGTTTACCACTCAACAATAGCAGATTGTGACCACAACCACTAAAGATGAATGCTAGAACCTAGAGCTGCACGATTATTATGACAAAAGTAATAATTGCCAATTATTTCCCTTGATACTGTAATTGTGATAATACATATTTACTGATATTTAACATGCTGCCGTCTGGGATATGGTACAGGAGTGTGAAATCAAGGACAAAAAAACAACCCAATAGATTCCTAAACACATAACACCAACTTCCCATTATCTTCACTGACTGATACCTTGATTGTTGCACAATGCATATTAGCACTTTTTTTGTCTCTATTTATATAGTATATTTTGTGTAAGGGAGACATGCAAAGTAAAAATGTCACTGTGTGGTCAAAACAGAATAAAATTAGCAGAATAAAAATAAAACTTTTGTATAGCATTTATTTCAAACTTTTTTATTCGGATTTGTTCAGATTGTTGTTTTTGTTCGGAAAGTAGTTTCTCTTTTTTAGTTGAGTAGTTTCTTTAGTTCTATATACCATTTCCATACAAACTTGTTTTCAAAAAAATATTATATTAGTATTTATTAAAACAAATTTATTAACTATTTTCCAATATTTGCCTCCTGAAATTCATTTCCAGGGGCATTCTTTTATATATATGTAAAAATGTAATGTAAAATAATGTCAACTGTTTTTGAAATAAAAAGCCTGTTGAATTGCAGTACTTGAAAAAAATAGGCATTGCATTAACCATGCGTGTGTGTGCGCGCACATATTTTTTAGGGCTTGCATTTTTATGGGCTGAAATTCAACATGGTTGAATATTTAAGCTGTGAATATTTCAA
>FLSR01000818.1:0-22623 GCA_900092035.1 Leuciscus waleckii | reverse complement strand
CGTAACAAATGTGATGTATCTGAACACATTTGTATTTGTCATTTCTTTACTTTGTGCCTTATTGCATTTTCTTGGACAAAGAAGTATATCACTATTCATATCCCTTCCGAAAAAGAAGTAGGCCTATACTTCAAGTTAATTTTATGAAGTATACTTGAGTAATGTTCAAGTATATTTTTAAGTATACTTTAAGTAGTAAGCATACTAATATCAATGTGTAGCCTACTTGTAGTAAACTTGTAAGTGTAGGCTACTATTTCAATACTGCTTGGGACTAAATTTGCCCACTTTTAGTATATAAAAGTATACGTTTAAGTGTACTATAAGTGTAACAGTACACAACTAGTTTTCTCATTTGTATGAGAATGAGTATACTAGTAGTTAACTATTTTAATACAATAAGTATTTTTTTTTGTTGTTGTTTAGGAAAGTACACACTGAAGTGTACTCCGTAAACTACTAGTTTAGTTTAAGTTTTAGTTTAGTTTTCTTTAAGTGAAAATAACATTATACTTATAGTTCACTATTTATATATTATTTTTGCACTTGCAGTATACTAATATGTTCAAATGTAGATATTATTTTTATACTTGAAAAATACCTTTAACTCCAATTAAATGAAAGCATACGTTTGATAGACAAAATAAATATGATTTCACACAAAAAGTACCTAAAATGCACAGCATTTGCATGTCTAGTGTGTTTTAACAAGAACTGGAGTAGGCTATCAGAAAAGAAAATGACTCAAAAATATTTATAGAAAATTTACCCATTTAAACTTGTTTTTGTTATTCAGTTTGGGTAAAAGTATATGGTGTTTTATAAACAAAAAATATATAGAAAATAAATATTTGTGTGTGCTGTAAAGTGGTTAGAAAAAATGAAATCGGAATCGGCTAAAATCTGTATCGGCAGGTCAAACTCAATGACAAATCGGAATCGGCCAAGAAAATTGTAATCGGTGCATCTCTATAATCTTTCTAATTGGCTGCATCAAACACCATCACATAATCTGATGTTCACCTAGATGTTTTATTTATTTATTTCTACATTTGCAGTAGTATTGTCGATGGGTTCAATAACACATCCTGCAAAAGGGGGGCCTTGGCCAGAACCTAGTGGTATTTGGGGGGCCTTGTCATGGAAAAGTTTGGGAACCCCTGGACTAGCCTACACAAAAATTCAAATGCGCAGAATTAGAAACATATCTATTTTATATCAATATTCTAATCAATATTTTCAAACAATGTAAGTTTCGTTAGACTGTATATGAAAAACTATGTAAAAAAAAGTATATTTAATAGGCTACTCGATCAAAAGAGTTAACACAACTACAAGCCAAGTATACTTTGATTACTTAATTATACTTTTAAGTGTATCTCGATCAAAAGATTGAGTACAAATACAGGCCAAATATACTTGGACTTTTCTCTCAGATAAGTCAAGTACACTTAAGTGTAATTTTAAGTATATTTCTGAGAAGTACATAAAGTATATTTTTGAGAAGTATATAAAATGTAGACTGAAAGTATACTTTCTTATTTTTAGTTTAAAAGAAGTATACTAATAGATCACTTGAATAAACTTCTTTTTCGTAAGGGAATTCATGATTTTCGTGCCTATATTTGTAAAGATATTTTCACCTTATTGACATTGCATTCTAACTGAAAAACTGGAAGGCAGAAACTGGATGGCACATTAGAATGTTTGTTACAAGTTGCATAGGCCTTTATTCAAATGTAATCTTTCACATGCAGAAAATTCTCACCCATTCACTAATTTTACTTCTCACATTTGCATAAAATGTACTCACATAAACATAACAAGAAAATAATTATCCTAAAGGTTCATTAATACAGCAGGCTGTGTCTTGTAATATAGTATGTATCCCTGCCAATTTTAAAATAAAATCTATGTAAACGAAGCAAAGTTGATTCAAGCTTTATGCAAGAAATATTTATGTTTTTCAGTTCATAGAATGTAATACAAAATATCTGTGGTTTAGAAGCGTCCTGCTAAAATGAATGAGGTAATGAAAAAGAGAAGAGCAGCGACAAGTGCAAAAAATCTAGTTACACCGATGAAAGGATAACAAGTGTCCTGAATATCTGAGGAAAAGAAGAAAATGTAGAGTATTGTGAGAAAGGAATCAAAAATGTTTACAGCAGTTCAGTCAATAAATCATACTGATCAACATTTCGGACAGATAACAAAACCTTTCATTTGCTAACTTAGTGAGGATATGGATTATGAAAAGTTATTTACCATAATGATGAAGAGTTGCGTTGAACATCCATCCACCAAACTTCACAACACAGGTGCACTGTCCTTCAATCTTCCACTCCTCAGCTGATATGGCTAAATTATTCAGAGTTTTCACAGAGTTCTCTTCGCCTTCTTCCCAAACAACCAAAGTTTGTCCATGTTCTTTTCTACTACCTATGAGCCAGTACACAAAACCTGTGATGGAGCAGATCCCCCGACTGTACACTGAAGAGTGACTGTAGAGTCGTGGTTGTTGTTGCTGGTAAATGCCATGATATCAACAGACGGCATAACAGTGCTGTCAGCTGCAAGAAGAAAGAGAGATGCAATTTTAATGAGATAAACTAACAAAAGGATTGAAACATAATTATATAATTAAAACCTGAGCTTTCTTACAACTCAAACCTTGAGTACCACCATGTTCTAATACAGTAGCATGTACAGTGACAGCTGTGCCATTCCCAAGGTACATATGCTCACGGTCTGTAGCGATGCAGTAATATGTCCCAGAATCCTGTACCGCTGCGTTGTAGATGGAAGCCTGACACACTGAGTTTTCCCCCTCATCTTTAGTCTGAGGAGGGACTTTTGCATCCTGCAGAATGTCTATTATTCCACTCATTGGATTTACTCGGACCCAGGCCACTGTGTGACAGAATGACTGCACCTCATTGAGTTGGCAGTGCATGGTCACTGTATCCCCCGATTTTACTTTCACTGACGGGGGAAACTGATAAACTGTTCCCGCCATCGCTGCAAAGGGATTCAGACCTCAAAATGTGAAAAATTAAACAATATCATAAATGCTACTCTGATGGTCTTACCAATTAGTTTTAGTTACAAATGTACTAAAATGCATAAATGAAAAGAAAAATACTGTTGTAGCTTACCGTGTGGCGAAATTAACCAGAACAAGACAAGAAAAAGGAGGTCATGCATGCTGTCTGAAGACTTTACAGGCCAAACCAACTGAGAGAAATGTGCAGAGTCTGACATATCACACACCTTTTCCTGTCTGTCCACGGTCGTTTCATCAGCTTGTTGATGATAAACTGATACACATTGAAGCTTGCTTAGATTCTGAGGTGGTCCTGAAACTTCATTTCTTGTCTTCAGTTTTATTCATGATATAACTCTGTACCCATAACAAAACTGCATAGAGTGAACCACAGTTTACAGTTACTAATGCATTATCTTAGCATTAACCACTAACACAAAACCCCCAAAATCAATTATTATGGTTTTATAACAGTAACTGTATATATATTATATATATATATATATATATATATATATAACAAAAATGCACAAACAGGCATTACAACTCTTCAAATGGCATGTTTTAATTGCACATCAATCACATTTAATCTGAAACTTGAGCTTGTTTCGATGAACGCAAAGATGATATCCTGGCTGAATTGATGACCGACAGACAGAGTTCTTGATCAGCCTTTCTCTGTTTTTGTTCTTTATGTGTCAGGAGTCAAGTATGATTCCTTAACTTGTTTCTCTTCACTGTAAAAAATGTCTAACCTCTCCAAGTCAAAATTTTCTAGTGACTGGTCACATCTAAATTTTTAAATTGGCCCAAGTGCAATTCTTGTTGCAATAGTCTGTTAACATTGGCTCAATGAGAAATAATACGTCAGACTAATTGAAAAATTTTGATGTGACCAGTCACTAGAAATTTTTGACTTGGGGATGTAATTTTTTTTTTACAGTGTTCTCACTCTCCTGCACGTGTGCTCTCGCACAGCTGAACACAATCTATATCAGCGTTTCCATTCTCCCTCCCCTTTACGTACGCTCTCGCACAACTGAATCTACGTTCGCGCCCTCGCTCATCTTCCCACACCCGTTTCCCATTTCCCCTAATCTTCTTGCTATTTAGATCTCGTGTTCTTCTCTCCTCTTTGTTTGTTCATTGTTTGTTCATTCATGCCCGTTACAGACGCCTCATCATTGTGAGTTACCTTTGCCTAATTCTGTCCGTGTGTGTGCATCAGACAAGAGATATCACCTGTTATCCTGTGCCAAGACTGCTAGTCTGTGCTGTTGTGTCCACCAAGTGAAGTCAGTGCTCATCATCTCCTGTGTGCACTTCCTGACAGTCACTACCTGTGCCTTTCACCCTGCCTGGTTGCAGCCTGGTCCTTTTCAGTTTCATTGTCCTGTTCTGCGTCCGCCTAGACGGCCGGTGACTGGCAGACAGCCTATTGTTGTCTTTTATCTGATCCCAATAAACCTCTGCAACCAGCATTCGCTTTTGGGTCCTTTTCGCACTGTGATATATGTAAGTAAGAGCCTACAAATCAAAGCGCAGGTTGTGGAAAATGATAGCAACACTATTGCTCTGTCTGCGATGACTGGATACTCTTTGGCCTCAGTTAACCGGCAACTGGCAAAAGTTAGGTCACTAAACCACAGTCTTGTCTCATTTAGTGAGCTGCTCGTGTTGCTTTAAAGTCCATTTCCTTTTTCCATTGCAGATTAGCTAAATGTGTCTCTTACCCAGTCAATGGCTTTGAAGTTGAGGGAAAATAAGAAAAAAAAATTATGCTAGAAATCACCTCACAAAATGCCGCAGTGCTGTCTGAATGTCCAGTTTGAACAAGGGAAACATTTACAGAGTGGCTCTTTCCATATGTTATTGCCAAGTAGCAAGCTTTGATCTGAAACCACACTATTTGTCTGTGCTAGTTAAGAAATGTTCATTTTTCTTTGCATTATGCTCAGTTCATTAAGATGTGCAAAGATGTCTGCCATTGTCTGCCAGCCTTGCAAACCATTCCTCATTTGCCAACTGCAACATGTGCTGTGATTTTTCTGTGGTTAGGAAGGTTTTCCATTCATATACACGTGACAAAATTCAAATAAATGGCAATAAAATGTTCGTTATCTATTGCACACTATTGCATATAGTACAAATTTTACACTCACAATCATAAATATCAGCACAGCTATGAACCTGTGGCCTCATACTTACATCCGGAATGACAGCAGTCTTTCTTGTGCGATATTGCTAAAATAAATAATGTGATAAGTGTAATGACTGTAACTATATTATATTTGACAGAAACTGGACATTATGGTTTTTCAAGGCATACGTTAAACCTGAAAGAATTTCACATGAGAGCTGAACGAATTCTGGGTGGATAAGTGGCAAAATCATGCAATCTCTGTTGCACTCTTGATGCATAACACAAAAACTGGCATCTATTTAACACATAAGATCATAATTACCCAAATACATGAATGCATCTAAGACTAAAGCAGTGTGGCACATACTTGTGCCCTACTTCATTTCAACAAAATCAGCAATTCTGTTCTTCCCCCAAACACTTCAGGGTTATAATTATGCATCTCTCAGGTTTCATTGCCGTACTTTTGAGACTGAAGTTTTTCCGCTGACAGAGCAAAGTTTGGACATTAGCAAATATGAGATGAGGTCCTCATCAGATTTTGCTCGTGTGGTGCATGCAACCACACAATAAAGAGGACACAGAAAAACAAAACACTGAAGGAAAGAAAAAATCACTTCCTGTCTGTGACCCTGCCACACAACCGAAATCACATAAGGCACAATATCTCTTTATTGCTGGTTCTTTGTTCCTAATAATTACATTTGCCATTCAGCAACACACGACTGACACTTTCTAGGCTATAGAAATATATATATATTTAAATTCCTTTTAAAAATATTATGCTGTGGAATGAACAGTTCAGCCCAGATTGGGTGAAAGTCTAAATTTATCCTTTCAATTATCTGACATTTCACAAAATAACACACTATTCAAAACATCAAATAAACATCAATAAAAATCTGAAGCAAAAAGATCACAATTACTCCTGAAACATGCTTCCTGCAAATAGATATGCCAATTTATAACTATTGCCATCTTTCCACTGATGTACAGCAATGCCAAACACCAAAATAAGTTTGATGAATAAAAAGTTTGTCAAAGCAAAATATAGATAAACAGACAACTCTTTGAATATCCGCTTGTTAAGTCATGATGTAAGGAATGCTGTTTCCAGGTTCAAACCTCTACACTTTTCACTTGAGAATATTATTTCAACAGCCGTTTATGAGCACTATTTATTCATATACAGTACACATATATGCACAGTACACACATTTAAAAATGTACGCTGTACACTATTTTGTGCTCACGGCGTCCCAAACACAAGTATTTTAAGGATTCATAACCGATGAATTACTGTCTGGCCATTTGGGATTTCATTATGGAGACAAAGGTTAAGACTATAATTTTTCGTATTCATCACATCGTGAGCGTTTTCTTGGGGCATCTGGTAGAGCGTTTGGAAAAAGTGATGGGAAATGTCAGACTGAACAAGAGGATAGGTTTTTGCATAGACACATCATCACAAAAATTTTTCGTCCCAGTTTATAAACATAAACAATCACTGTTATCAGAAACAGGAGACCAAAAATGAGGCAGAGAGACAGATATATGTTTTTACAGCATAGCAAACATGTGATGCATCTGCAGAGAGAGAAAATATGGAAGACTACATTAGAAAAAGTAAAACACAGAATATTCAATATAAAGATGTTCATTAAAAACAATGTACAAATAAATTTTATGAACTAATTAAACACTACCGTTCAAAAGTTTGGGGTCACAAAGACTGGATTTTTTTTTATCAAAAAAGTGAAAGATTATTACAATAAAAAATATCTATTTTGTACTTCAATATATTTGAAAATATAATTTATTCCTGTAAAAAAGCTGATTTTCAGCAGCCATCACTCCAGTTTTCAGTGTTACATAATCCTTTAAAAATCATTCTAAAATGCTGATTTGCAGCTCAACTTATTATTATTATTATCAATGTTGAAAGCAGTAGCACCGATGAATATTTTTCATCGGAATCCCCCCGATGAATCCCAAACTCTTAAACGGTAGTGTATATTTTAGAGATATTATACTGTACCATGTCGCTGAAGGGTCTTGGTATAGAGCTGTCCTCTAAACTTCACCAGACACACACACTTCACCTTTCTGTCCCACTCCTCAGCAGTGATCAGGATTTGGTTTCTGGTGATCTGGATGCCACCATCATTCCGATGTGTCAAAATTGCCTGTCCTTTCTCTTTTCTCCTCTCTACAGCCCAGGACATATGAATCTGAGAGGACTCAACGCCAGTCACAACACAATGAAGAGGGACTAAAGGACCGTTTGGGATCAGCGGTGTCAGAATATCAATAACAGGAAACACAGTGTGTTCTGGAAAGAGATTAGGAGAAACATTTGGTTATAATGGAAAGAAATACTAACATCAATGAAAGACTTTAGAACGTTGTGTTGCTATTCAGTGGGTTTACTGTAAATCAGTTGTATTAAAAGTGTGAGGCACATAGGCTACACTCTAAAAATAAAGGTTCTTTATTGCCATTGATGGCTCCATCAAAACCTTTAATATCAATGGAATCTTTCCATTGCACTGAAGATTCTTTATAATGGCAAAAAAGTTTTTTGATTATTAAAATGTTCTTCACACTAAGAGGTGGATAAGTGGCAAAATCATGCAATCTCTGTTGCACTCTTGATGCATAACACAAAAACTGGCATCTATTTAACACATAAGATCATAATTACCCAAATACATGAATGCAATCTAAGACTAAAGCAGTGTGGCACATACTTGTGCCCTACTTCATTTCAACAAAATCAGCAATTCTGTTCTTCCCCCAAACACTTCAGGGTTATAATTATGCATCTCTGAGGTTTCATTGCCGTACTTTTGAGACTGAAGTTTTTCCGCTGACAGAGCAAAGTTTGGACATTAGCAAATATGAGATGAGGTCCTCATCATGATTTTGCTCGTGTGGTGCATGCAACCACACAATAAAGAGGACACAGAAAAACAAAACACTGAAGGAAAGAAAAAATCACTTCCTGTCTGTGACCCTGCCACACAACCGAAATCACATAAGGCACAATATCTCTTTATTGCTGGTTCTTTGTTCCTAATAATTACATTTGCCATTCAGCAACACACGACTGACACTTTCTAGGCTATAGAAATATATATATTTAAATTCCTTTTAAAAATATTATGCTGTGGAATGAATAGTTCAGCCCAGATTGGGTGAAAGTCTAAATTTATCCTTTCAATTACCTGACATTTCACAAAATAACACACTATTCAAAACATCAAATAAACATCAATAAAAATCTGAAGCAAAAAGATCACAATTACTCCTGAAACATGCTTCCTGCAAATAGATATGCCAATTTATAACTATTGCCATCTTTCCACTGATGTACAGCAATGCCAAACACCAAAATAAGTTTGATGAATAAAAAGTTTGTCAAAGCAAAATATAGATAAACAGACAACTCTTTGAATATCCGCTTGTTAAGTCATGATGTAAGGAATGCTGTTTCCAGGTTCAAACCTCTACACTTTTCACTTGAGAATATTATTTCAACAGCCGTTTATGAGCACTATTTATTCATATACAGTACACATATATGCACAGTACACACATTTAAAAATGTACGCTGTACACTATTTTGTGCTCACGGCGTCCCAAACACAAGTATTTTAAGGATTCATAACCGATGAATTACTGTCTGGCCATTTGGGATTTCATTATGGAGACAAAGGTTAAGACTATAATTTTTCGTATTACATCACATCGTGAGCGTTTTCTTGGGGCATCTGGTAGAGCGTTTGGAAAAAGTGATGGGAAATGTCAGACTGAACAAGAGGATAGGTTTTTGCATAGACACATCATCACAAAAATTTTTCGTCCCAGTTTATAAACATAAACAATCACTGTTATCAGAAACAGGAGACCAAAAATGAGGCAGAGAGACAGATATATGTATTTTACAGCATAGCAAACATGTGATGCATCTGCAGAGAGAGAAAATATGGAAGACTACATTAGAAAAAGTAAAACACAGAATATTCAATATAAAGATGTTCATTAAAAACAATGTACAAATAAATTTTATGAACTAATTAAACACTACCGTTCAAAAGTTTGGGGTCACAAAGACTGGATTTTTTTTTATCAAAAAAGTGAAAGATTATTACAATAAAAAATATCTATTTTGTACTTCAATATATTTGAAAATATAATTATTCCTGTAAAAAAGCTGATTTTCAGCAGCCATCACTCCAGTTTTCAGTGTTACATAATCCTTTAAAAATCATTCTAAAATGCTGATTTGCAGCTCAACTTATTATTATTATTATCAATGTTGAAAGCAGTAGCACCGATGAATATTTTTCATCGGAATCCCCCCGATGAATCCCAAACTCTTAAACGGTAGTGATATTTTAGAGATATTATACTGTACCATGTCGCTGAAGGGTCTTGGTATAGAGCTGTCCTCTAAACTTCACCAGACACACACACTTCACCTTTCTGTCCCACTCCTCAGCAGTGATCAGGATTTGGTTACTGGTGATCTGGATGCCACCATCATTCCGATGTGTCAAAATTGCCTGTCCTTTCTCTTTTCTCCTCTCTACAGCCCAGGACATATGAATCTGAGAGGACTCAACGCCAGTCACAACACAATGAAGAGGGACTAAAGGACCGTTTGGGATCAGCGGTGTCAGAATATCAATAACAGGAAACACAGTGTGTTCTGGAAAGAGATTAGGAGAAACATTTGGTTATAATGGAAAGAAATACTAAGCATCAATGAAAGACTTTAGAACGTTGTGTTGCTATTCAGTGGGTTTACTGTAAATCAGTTGTATTAAAAGTGTGAGGCACATAGGCTACACTCTAAAAATAAAGGTTCTTTATTGCCATTGATGGCTCCATCAAAACCTTTAATATCAATGGAATCTTTCCATTGCACTGAAGATTCTTTATAATGGCAAAAAAGTTATTTTGATTATTAAAATGTTCTTCACACTAAGAAAATAAAAAAAGTAAATTTTCAGAAATGTTGACTGAAAGGTTATTTAGGGAAGGCAAAATGCTGTTTCTATTGCACCACTACAAACCGTGGTTTATAAATGCCATTATTAAATCTCGCTATAAAGTTCATGTACTATACTTACCCACTCATTTTTATGGAGTAAATTACAAAAAATGCCATACATTTATTTTCTTAAAGTCCTTTTGTAAAGTTGACCTGATGGTGCCCCAATAATGGCATTTTTGTCTTCTGTGTACATATATTACTTAATAGTAATATACTGTATGTACACAGAAGACAAAAATGCCATTATTATTTTGTTTATACAAAATTATTCATTCATAATAAGAGATTATTATTATTATTATTATTATTATTATATTTAACTAGACTCACCTTTAGCTTTCACAATAACCCTGGTCCATTGCCAATGTGAGCAAAGCGGCTTTGCACAGCTGCACAATAGTACATACTGGAGTCATGCACTGTTGAATTGGTGATAACAGCAGTACAAATGCTGGTCCACTGGTTGGACAAGTGATGAGGATCGATTTGAAGTCTGTCAGTGAGGCTGATTGTTGCATTCTCAGGAATGACTCTCAGCCAAGCCACCGTGGAACACGGGGAGTACAACTCCACAATGTTGCACTTTAAAATTACGTCCTCTCCAGCCATCACCTCAGCAATGGTCGGCCACTGTGTCACAATGAACGGCTTTGTCCCTAGATGAGAAATATTGTAATGTTTATGTTAATACTTCGGACTCTTGGGGCTTTTATACAGCAGATTTTTGAACAATGTAAAGAAGCATTTAATTTTTTTAAACTTCTAAATGATCATGTTGACCCACCTACCAGTGTTTGCTAAATTCATACAATACTTACAAAATACAAATATTCAAACAAATATAACTCGCAGATTAAATATTAATGTTAACCCTTGAAGCACATTAGAACATTTAAATAAACTTGATGGTTGCACTTTATTTCAATAGCCCACTTTAGACATTCTACTAATAATAAGTAACTTTTGTACATGCCAACCAACTCATTAATTTGCAACTACATGTCAACTAACTTTCATTTTAGTAGTTTTAGTAGACAGTTAGGATACGGTTAGAAGAATAAGTTGACATGTACTTGCAAAGTTACTTATAGTTGGTATGTTGGGAAACCATCAAAATAAAGTGTTAGCAGATATTAAGCAGACAGTCTACTAATACTCTAATGACTGATAGGTAGATGACAAGTACTTATAGTTAGTAGAATGTCTAAAGTGGACTATTGAAATAAAGTGTTACCAACTTGATTTTGTATGAATTTAGAAGTATATTTTTAGAGACTAAAATTCTCATTTAACATACTGCTTCATTACAAAATGAGTAAAATCTCTTTACCTGTTCCCACAGTGAGGGATACCCAGATCATCATCAGCCAGATGCCATCTTTTATGTCTGACTATCACACAACTGAATCTAGCCTTTATTTGTCTTGATCAGCAAAAACTTGGTCTTCCGTTCAGCCGTCTGTGATAGGTCTTCTCACAGTAGTCAGTGACTACAGAAAACACAGGATAGCCTTAAAACTATAGCAAGTCTAGTTAGCATTAAAATGCAGTGATATTGTTTCATAAACAGTTTGACTGAAATGCTGGACCTCAGTATATTCCATTTCTCCTTTTTTAAACTTCTGTTAATATCTTTTGAATTTAAATGCTGGAACAGTTTTAAATGTTAGTTGTCTAAATATTCACAGTGACATCCTCAACATGGCTTTCAATGTTAACCAACATTTTCTTGAGAATTTTGTTACCTGCTACTCTCACACTGTGGTTATCTCAGGAACAGACTGAAGACTCCAATTACAGATGCAAATTCAACCTTTAATAATAATACTCTGGAACAAACTGAAAGGCAGGGAAAACACACAACAGACATTGGACAAAGACTGAAAGAAAGCGTGCATCTTAAATAGCAAACAGAAACGAGATAATTAATCAGACACAGCTGGGACAAATTAACTCATAATGACAGTAACCATAGAAACAAATGAGTGGTGGAAAAAGAACAAAGGAAAACAGGAACCAATCAAAACACAAACTGAAAGTCCAAACATGAACTGAAAGGTGACAGCACCCCACCCTCCCGGAAGGCGCATCCTCGCGCCGTAAAACATCCAAGGGCGTGGGCGTGGCTTTGACAGAATGGGAAGCCTCCAAGGTGGTGCCGGCAGCTCGGGAGACCAGGGTGGAGTAGATGGTGGGAGGAGACAGAGGGACTTGGAGCAGATGGAGCAAGGTGGGACCAAGGCTGCAGCTCATGGTGCGATGGAGGGAGGAGCCATGGTGGAGAGAGGGCTTGCGACTCCAGGGTGTAGACGGAGAGCCGACGAGCCAAGGCAATGCTGAGGATCCGGAGGGACATGGCGATTCCAACGGCTCTGGCAACCGAGGCACAGGCGGGGTTCAGAGGGCCCCAGTGGAGCCGGAACGACTGAGGACCACGGTGGAGCTGGAGGGAGTGAGGAGCCCAATGGAGCCAGAGGGACGAGGCGAAGCCGGAGGAGTGTAGTCCTGAGGCGAGGGCAGGTCGACGAATTACCAAGGTGAAGCCAGAGGGACAAGGGAGCCTGGCGGAGCTGGTGGACTGATGGGCCACGATGGAGATGAGGAAGGTAGGAGCCAAGGTGAAGCTAATGGGCAGACGGGCTGAGGTGGAGTCCTGGTCGCGGAGGCCGGAGGCGGAGATCGGGGATCCACCGACCACGATGGAGCTAGAGACTGGCAGACCCGTGGCGAGGCCATATCACTGCTGGTGGAATGAGGCTGAGCTGAGGGGCTGATTGGGACTGACAGACAGTTCCGGGCAGACAGATAATACATATGATGGCGGAAGACAAGGTATTTCAGTATCGAAATCTATTAAGCCCAATTTCTCTGAACGCTGGACGAGGAGGGGGACAGGAGAATCAGGCGCGGCGGCGGCCATCTTGGGACGAGACTCTGGAATGGCGGACATGACGGGACGGGGTGAGACTCTGAAAGGGCGGACATTATGGGACAGGACGAGACTCTGGAATGGCGGCCATGACAGGACGGGATGAGACTCTGGAATGGTGGCAATGACAGGACAGGACGAGACTCTGGAATGGCGGCCATGACAGGACGGGATGAGACTCTGGAATGGTGGCAATGACCGGACAGGACGAGACTCTGGAATGGCGGCCATGACGGGACGGAACGAGACTCTGGAATGGTCTCAGAGATGGGCTTGGTTCCAGACTGGGACCCAACAGCTCCAGACAACGAATCAAGGTTTCCCTCCAGTCCAGCCCTGTGGTGTCTGGGAGGTCAATAGGGTGGTTGGAAGTTGCCCCGATCTGGAACAGGGTCCTCAGGGTGTTGTTATCAAGGGAGCTGGTGATGGCAATCTGGAGGAATTCCCTCTAAAACTCTAAAAGGTCATGGCTCTCCTCAGCCACGGAGGGAACATTACCCATTCAGCAATATTCAAAGGCCCTATGACCTTTCCAGCTGTTTGAGATTTACTGAACAAGGATTAAGGAATAAGGATTTTTATTTTGATTTTTTTACTTTGCATAACAAGCAACATATAAAATATAATGTATAATGGCAATGCAAATGTAAATATATAAAATGATTTTAATGTATCAAATGTTTGTTTTGTCTTATTTTAAGTCATTGTAAGTCATCTTGGGGTCCCATTAGAAGATTGCTCCTAGAGGCTCCTAGTGGGCCCCGGTCCACTGGATTTTTATTTTATAACTTTGCATAACTAGAACATATAAATTATAATGTATAATGGCAATGCAAATGTAAATATATAAAATTATTATAATGTATCAAATGTTTGTTTTGTCTTAATTTAAGTCATTGTAAGTCATCTTGGGGTCCCATTAGAAGATTGCTCCGTCCTCTGGTTAAGAACAATTGAAATATAGAGACACTTTGTCCCAGTAATGATGAAAGGATAGAAATGCCCCTGGTTAAAGCGGATACAGGGAGAGTCATGGCTCTGTGATGTCAGTAGTTATGAGATATTAAGGCAGGGCAGAAGTAGATTCAGTTTAGCACAGGTTTGAACAGGATAGGGTATTGTGACATTGGCATCAGATTAGGCAGAGTAAATTCGTAATCAGTCATGTTATGTTTCAACCCTTGTTGGTATGACAGGGAACTAATCCTATGTGCTCTTGGTTTCCTGCTTCTCTGTATACTTTTATATGTACAAACTGAACCGGTTGGAAGGCACCCTGATACATTTTCTTTTAAAGACTAGCAGTTTGAAAAATGGATGATTGATGTTGCTAGTGGGTTGTGGGGAGAAAAAAAAGAAGAAAAAATAAATGTTGACCATAAGCTCTTGAAATTAAATAAAGTCCTCATCAAAGAGCTTCAAAATGAAAAATAATAGAAAATTGGCCCTAATATTTTCATGACATATTGGTTTAGCTTAAGCTATTTTCTCCAAAGTATTTTAATTAATTAGCTATATATTCAAATGTTTGAGGAAAATGACAAAGAGTTCAAGGTATTGCCTTGGCCTCCAAATTCCCCAGATCTCAATCCGATTGAGTATGTGCTGGCCCAACAAATCCGATCCATGGAGGCCCCACCTCCCAGCTTGCAGGACTTAAAGGGATACTCCACCGTTTTTTCATATTAAACTATGTTATTCCCTTAACTAAGACGAGTTGATACATACCTCTCTCGTCTGAGTGCGTGCACTTAATCACTCTGGCGCGCGGTGACACTTTGATAGCACTCAGCTTAGCCCAGTATATTCAATGGTATCTAACAGCAATGAATTTAGAAGTGACCAAACACATCAACGTTTTCCCTATTTAAAAACAGTTACACGAGTAGTTATACGACCAAGTATGGTGACACAAAATAAAACGTGTCGCTTTTCTAAGCGGGTTAAAAAGGATAACTATAATGTATGGCGAAATAGCACTTTTGGGAATACTTCGACTCGGCGCAGTAAAAAGTCACGCCTGATCCTCTTCCTCTCACTTCTGTCAATAGTGCACGCACTGAGATGACAGAGGTATGTATCAACTCTCTTAGTTAAGGGAATAACATAGTTTAATATGAAAAAACGGTGGAGTATCCCTTTAAGAGAGGCTGCTCACTGCAGAACAAATGGGTGGAGCTTATGTCTAGTTCCCCCTCACTAGACGTCTAGCGATAAGGAGCGAATGTAATTTGGGCTTAATGGCTGGAGCTAGAATATCCAACCACACCCTAACCCTACCCACAACTCTATCCCTCCACCCCATCAGACGTCCAGAGAGGTGGAGCTGGACCTCAATGACTAGCAGAGAGCACCACTTTGAACTTTAAGGATCTGCTGGTAATGTCTTGGTGCCAGATGCCACAGGACACGTTCAGAGGTCTTGTGGAGTCCATGCCTCAATGCATTAGAGCTGTTTTGGCAACACAATATTATGCAGGTGGTTTTAATGTTGTATACATTGATCAGCCACACATTAAAACTCCCTTCCAATATCGTGTGTGCCCCCCTCAGCTCTGATGCACCAAGACATTAGCAGCAGATCCTTTAAAGGCACCGATATACTTTAATTAAAATCGAAGAATGAACTGGTGTGATGTTACTTTCCGAAAAGTTCACTATGGCTGGTGACCACCTTCGAACCCCCATTGGTCCATGGCAATTACGTTATAGGTAGGTAGGGCTCTGGGGCTCTGCCTTTTTATGATATGGAAATCTTCATGTCTCCTGTCCAGTCTGTCAAGGTCAGATGTCTGCAAGTAAAAGCATTGATGAGTAAATAAACATGACGAGTCACGTGACTTGACTGGAGTGCTGAATTGTAGATCTGGTGCAAACATATCAACATCGCTATGATCAGATGCTTTCTTAAAGTTATTTTTGCTGTGTTTAGTTTGTTTATTTTGATCAAATCAAAGTGTGGCACATTTTTACATATTCACTTAAACGCCACTTGCAGCAGCATGGGCAGCATCGGTATGTTCGCAAATAGTATACCGCTGGTCACGTATTTCTAACTTCTTTTTACCCCAAAGTGAAGAACAAAAAAGAACTTATCGGGGCCTTAAGCCCTGCAAGTTGCGAGGTGGGACATCCATGGATCAAATTTTTTGTTGTACCAGAAAGACTCAGTAGGCAGATAAACATTCAATAATTTTATTCTCTGAAAGATTTTTCAACAATTACATATGAATTTGTGTCAGCTACAGTCCTATCACAAATGTCTTTGTCCTTAGTCCATGTCTTGATGTAAGCTGGCCAACCTCGGACAGGAGGAATGGGCATATCTGGTGGTGGTGGTGGTGGTGGGGAAGATGGAGGGCTATTCGCCAGGTCACCTATGATCAGCAAATGAGAGAGTAAGGTGAGACTTATATAGTGTTGAGTTAATTTGCTCAATGTAATAAATGAATGACGTGACATTAGAGCCTTCCTGGTAGAACCTACGCTGAAGCTTTCATGTCCAGCACATCCCATAGATGCTCAATCACAGTGATCAGGGGAATTTGGAGCCAAGGAAACATCTGGATCTTTTTGTCATGTTTCTCAAACCATTTCTGAACAATTTTCATTGGCATTTGAACAATCCCCATTGTAGGCACTTTTGCCGTTGAACAGGGTCATCGTGGGGACTCTGACTGGTCAGCAGCTACACAGCCCCATACATAGGGTTGCACTGTGAAGCATTATGTTTTTCAGCAGTCCCACATGCTTGAACGAGCCTTGGGTGACCATGACCCTGACGCTGGTTCACCGGTTGTCCTTCCTTGCACCACCTTTAGTATGTACTAACCAATGCATACTAAGAACACATGACAAGACTTGCCATTATCCATCACTATTTTTGCCTTGTCAAAGTCGCTCAGATCTTTAGCTTGCCCATTTTCCTTCTTCCAACATTTGAAATTTAAGAACCAACTGTGCACTTGCCGCCTAATATATCACACTCCTTGACAGGTGCCATTGTAATTTTATTATCAATGTCATTCAATTCACCTGTCAGTGGATTTAATGTTGTGGCTGAACACTGCATATTCTATTGTCTGTTTAGTTAGCCATGAGAGTGCAGCATCCATTGAAGCAGATGATGATGACACACTCATGAGCAAATACTTGACTCTGGACTCTGAAGCATGCATAATCTATGCATCACAATCATACAAGTATGAACACGAGTTTACATACAAAGTACATTTGTTCTCTTTGTGAGTATGCTACATTTGAGGTAGACTGCCATTTGCAAACTGCCTGTTTTACCTCCAGTTTGCCATAAAAATGTGGTATGTGAAGAATGTAGACTGAGTTGAAACTAACATCTGCAGTGAGAAACACTGCTGTTTGTGCTCAACCCAAAAAAATATACAAATATAGCATGGAAAAAGAACAGAAAAATTGCGACCATTTACAATTTACTTGAATACGGGGCCAAACCCTGATGTTTTCAAATGGACATTGTCCAGTAACAAACCAAAATCAACATGCACTAAAGACAACTTACAAAAAACTTCATAAGACAGAAACAAATGGCCTTTGTTTCCATTGTGAAAAAGTAGTGTGCTTAATTGAACTGAATGTGCACTTGTAGTGTACTTCTAATCTTAAAAGTATATCTGTACTTGAAAATAATATATTATTAATTAATAATGCAATAAAGATATACTTTTCATTAAAGTACATTTTAAATCATGCCTTAATAATATTGTCATGCTTTAAAAAAATTCACTTATTTCGATGTATTGACTAAAGCACATGTAAAGTATATTTAACTGTACATTAAGGCTTTAACTGTAAAATTCACTATAACACACAAAAAATATATAATCCATTTTCGTGTGTGTCTGTGTATGGGTAAAAAGGTCCCTGAACACCTGAAATATTCATATGATAGTGTGAGTTTGAAATGCTGCTTGTGTTAGTGAGTCAGTTATACAAAGCCCACTACTGGTTATCAATTACCATTTTTAAAATTGCACAAGAAGGTTGTGCAACTGTTTGAAGATGACTATAGGCTGACTAATTCATTGCTCAGTTTGTTTATGTGTAAATCTGTGTGCTTTTGCACCTGTACAATGCTGCCCTATATTCTTTAGTGATGTGCTGCTGTAATGCTGTCAAAGGAGTGTCATGTCTCATAATCTCAGTGCACCCACCCAAAATGCTAAGCATGCCCTTGCCTGTGCATAACCAGAACTGTTCAGAAAACAAGGAGAGGAAGACAGCCAGTCAGTGAATTTTGGTCTGTACAGGGACACGCCTTGCTCAATGTGAATCTATAGAGTATGTCTGATAGCCTCCTGGAAAGAATCTCATGAAAAATGTATAGTAATGCTGACCAAAACTGCACATTGAATATCTAACACGTTCTAACTATCATTTTTTTAGAACAATACGATTACGACATGCCACACGCCTAAAAACTAGGCCAATGCAAACCTAATCACACGTTCTGAAGTAGAGGCCTGTTGTTGCGCAAAGGAATTTGTATCCTGAGAGCTTCCAGATGTGTTCCCAAAGGAGCAGTAGGCCTAATAGTTTCCAATAGTTTCATCCATCACAAAAATGTGTCATACGGAAACCTGGTTTTCCAGAGTTTTTTCCAGAGTGTGGAACATATGAAACCCGACCGACTCCGCCCCGTTAGGTTTACTGTCCTAAAGCATCAAGTTACAGGAGATATTTTTCCCATAGCGGTCACTGACACGGAAGGTGGGTTTGATTTTTCTTCCTTTTTTTTCCCCCTGAGTGGGAGGATTCAGGATGTCAGCCAAGATGTGACAGAAGCGATGGGACGCTGAGAGTGTAAAGTAGGAGTACTGCACGACGGGAACAGTAAAGTTTATCTAGTGTCAATAAAATAAAATAAATTTACTTCAAATGGCGGCAGAGGTATGTGGTGTACATTATATTACATATTTGTGATTGCTCTTTTACATTTAAATTGGGGTTCACGCAGTTTATGAATGTTTTACATAAGCTGCGTTTCGTCGTTTTTTTCTCTTGAAACTTTGCGTTTGTCAGTTTCGGTGATCTTCCGCACTTGACCGAAACGGTGTCAAGATGCTGTAGTATTCTGCTGTCAAACAAACTAAAACAAGAAAACCTTTTTCTATAAATGTTATTAAGTGTTTTCCCCCCCAAAGATCTTTGCTTCTGTTTCCTTTTTGTATGAGCAGTTAATAACTCCAAGTGCCACTGACGCATACCTCGTTTGTGCTGTTTTCTGTTTGTTTGGTCGGCTGGTTGTTTTTTATGCGGACGTGTCTTTGTCTTTGTTATTTATGTCTCGTGTCATAACCACCGAGTTTTATAGGACATGTAGATTGAAAAGAAATTCGACTTTCGAAAACTCTTCTCGAGGACGTGCGTTCTTTGGTATCCCGCTGCGCTGAGTAGTCTCCCTGTTTTTGAATGCAGAAACTCGCCCTGTGACCCTAACAAAGAAAGAATCTTAGAAATATTGCCAGATAATTCAAGCCATATGAGTCGAGACCATCGCTGCAATGAAATGTTCGCAATTTTATCTATTCAAGCGACACAATGGTTATGTGTCAAAACCTAGTGAGCTGCCTGCGTTCAACCCTAACCACCCCCGTCGCGCCTATGATAGCCAAAAAATGCTGTCTAAGCAGGCAGCTCACTAGGTTTTGACATACAGCCATTGTGTAGAAATGGAAAGCACGGGGAATCAATCAGACTTTTGCGTTGCTGTGCATTGGCAGAGAGGCCTCAAGACGAAGGTGTGAGACCAGGGTGGTTGTGAATGGTCAAGGCTGCAATTAGTGTTAGATATTAAAGCCATGGTTCACCCCAAAATGAAAATTCTGTCATTACTTAATCGCCCTTTAAGTTGTTACAAACCTTTATGAGTTACTTTCTTCTGTTGAACACAAAAGAAGATGGTTGACGGCACCCATTGTCTTCCAGGAAAAAATACTGTGGAAGTCAATGGGTGCAGTCAACTGTCTGGTTACCAAAAGGAGGGTGAGTAAATGACAAAAATGTAATTATTGTTTGAACTATCCCTTTAACCCTTTTTTTTTATTATTATTGTAGCCACAGAATTTTTATGTATTATTTCAACAGTGTACAGTAAATGTATTTCGAGCCAAAACAATGAAACCCTAACCCTTTGTCTAATCAAAACAGGGAAATAGTTTCCGTCATAAAAGGCTCAGCTTAGATACATAATGCTCAGAGGGCGGGTTGTCATGGCCTGACATGCAGGTATTTCAGGTACTTTAGAATCTAGATAATTGTGTGAGAGGGAGCAAGGTTTGAATACACACAGTTTACAGACTCCTTTAATAGTGCTCAGATAGTTTTGAAGAGAGTGAAGTGGAGAGTGGAGCACAAGCTATTTGACTGATCAATATATAAAACTGAGCGCATATGATTATTTCAGCCTTAATGTTTATTGTTCTTCATTATAAAAGACAAAGCAACAGATGTTAACATACCAAAACTAAATAAATAATTTCTAAATACTAAAAAAAAGTGCTGATCGTCATATCATTTTTCTGTTTTTGTAATTTAAGAGATGGTTTCCTGCACTACATTTTCCATTTTAATTATGATAGACATTGAGCAAAAAAAGATCATTATATTCTCCCCAGATCAGTGTTTTTTTGTTTCTATCTTCTTTAAAGTGCCAACACGTGGGTGATTTTCTAAAGAACTAGAGAGAAAAAACTTCTTTGTGAAACTGAAACAGGTTCTCCTAAAACATCAGGCTATGAAACCCTTTTGGTTTTCAATTAAACATTTTTAAGCAGTAGAACCTCCACCTATATTATTTTTCTTATAATTATTTGTCTCTATCTGTACACAACATCTTGTACTCTCTTAATTTTGCAGTATTCTGACCTTGAGAAGGCCATTAACGCCTTGGTCACAAACTTCCATGCTGCTTCTCCTGATAATCGGCCTACGCTGAAGGTAGATGAGTTCAAGAACCTTCTCTCCTCCCAGATGCCAACATTAGTCAAGGTAAAAACCCATGTTGCCATTCATTCCATCAGATAAGAATGTCTAAAAACTGTTATTACTCATGTCCGGTGACTGTATTAAGCTGCAGCTTAACAATTGGTAATCCTTTCAATGGGGGAAAATGTGAAAATGCTACAGTGAAATCAGTTTTATTTATGATACCAATAATGTTAGGCCTGTTCGTTTTTTTTTTAAATAAGCTTTTGCTGTAAAACACTGTAAAAATACTTTTTAGATATAAAAAGTATTAATTGTATAGCTTACGTTAAGTTAATGTTTTTGCAATGTTTTAGGGATACATGTTACTTTGGTGGTGTAGTTTGTGAGTGTGTGTTAGGGGGGTTTGCAGCTAACATGCAGGCTTTATTTATTATCATCTGTCCATTTAACTTATTCCAGAGCAGTATATTTAGGAACAGTGTATTAGCTGGTGTAAAAAACACATCTTCCCCTAATGCCTGTAACGTTGTCACCATATTTATTATGGTAAAGTTCTGGTAACCACAGCTGCCATTTTACCATAATTTAAAATTTTTCATGTGTATGATTTCTGTGAAGGATTGGTTGGTTTCAAAGAGACTTTTCTCATAGTTTGTTGCCATAGATAGAGGCGTGGTCTGATTACACAGATCAGTTTAAACTCAGGTTGAGCCTGCGAAGGACACTGGGTGTGGCTCCATTCAGGGAGCAAAATGGTGGCTGCCGTTGATCTAAATAGTTACTCCTGCTCTTCGGTTACAGTCGGTACTAGATCATGTTATGGCAGGCCTTCTACAGCTTCAGGGAGAACCTGTGACATAGAAGATTTTATATTTATTTTAGTTGAATGAAGAGCAAATGCTCTGAGGTAAATTATACTGTAACATTTGAACTGTACTTCAGTGTTGATGTAATTGTCCTCACAGTTCATGTTGTGACATGTTAGTAACAGATGAAAGAATATTCTGTCACTGTACAGATTTAGAAAAGTGTATTACCACAAAACTAAAATCAATCTTGTATAGATGATTATGCAAGCATTGCAATGTTTAATTAGGTTAGATTATATTTAAAGATTATAACTGAAAGCCTGAATCTACTCATTGTACTTGAACTTGCAGAGTTATTAAAGAACACAAAAAGGGGGGGGCTCAAAATAATGTTTATTACTGAGCAATACAGACAAACCAACGGCCACATGAGGGCGATAAAGTGCAATTGTTCAAATGCAAAAGAGAAAAAAAAACCCATTTTAAATGGGGCACATTTTGACAGAATACATGAACATCAGTGAGGATTTTCACTCTCTTTTTTTTCCTCTAGTCGGATAATTTTGGAGATGTGCTGAAGCAAATGGGTGTGAAAGATGGAGAAGGCATCAGCTTCAAACACTTCTGGGGCCTGATCCAGAACTTGGCCACAACCCAGCATGGTCTGCTCAG
>FLSR01000817.1:103566-120057 GCA_900092035.1 Leuciscus waleckii | reverse complement strand
GTGTCTTGCTCAGGGACACATTGGTGTCTCACAGTGGATTCGAACCCGGGTCTCTCACACCAAAGGTCTTACATTGTGGTGGCGCAATGTCTTATCCATTGCGCCACCACCCTCCCAGCACACATGTATCACAACGGACGCGCTCTCTCCTTTCATTCAAATACGACTTGCCGTCTTGCGTCTCCGTTTTCGATTGTATTGAAAATGAAATCAGAGTTGATTTATTGTTTACTGAGTTTGATAATATTTTTGTGATCATGTAAGATTTAAAACATGAATCTGCCTTCCGCCATTCCTTCTCGAATAAAAAAACAACAACATTGCGCGCTGCGCCTGCGCCAGCCTGTTGCTGGCTGGACAGGATTTACAGTGAGTTACTAAAATCGCTATAATGAAACACGGTTTTAATGATAATTCAGTTTTAAACGATAATACTAACCGTCAGTACATTTTATCGTGGTTTATAGTGAAACCGGTAATCGTCCCATCCCTATCTGCATAAAAATTTTAAATAATAAAAAAATAAAACCTTTTTGCTCTGAGGCCTATTTTTAATGGCAAAATCCTTTATGGACTGAACGATTTAGGAAATGCTTTACTGTAATAAAATTTTTTATTGGCTTACATTTTACAAAAATATTATTTAAGTCTTTCTTTCTACTTCAAAATTATAATTCAGTTACTTTCTGTTTGTAACCATTTCTAAAATCAACTACAGTAGCAATTTCTGAGTGAAAGTTGGCCCTGCACAATATTTTTATTTGATTAATTTCTCTACTTGCTGGAGATGTTGATGGTGAAGAAGAAGAAAAAGCTCTTGGATGACGCCCGAGGATGAAGAGGGCAAGCTGTTCCAGTCTGCATAGCCAAAATCTGTCAGCATCTTCACTGTAAACTTTAAACCTGATGAGCTGACAGGCCTGGCATGGTCGAACAGAACCCTTTGGGCTTGTTCATTTAGGTCCCAGACACCTCCAAAACAAATGTCCGATGACAGTTTTTGATTTTCAGAATTCATTTTGAATACATTTTTATGTTGCTTAAAACGTGCTCTCTGAACGATTGGACCCCAGGCTCACTTGTGGTAGCCTATATTTTTCCCATAGGAATGTGGTAAAAACTACATATTCATTGGCTCTTGCTTGAGGCTGGTTGTTTGGGGAGAGGTGTGGAAAAATACATATTATTGCCAATGGACAGGCAGTTTTCACATGGAAGATGACAAATTGTTGGGGTGCAACTGACAGATTTTAATAAACAGACTAAATTTAAAATAACACTAAATTATCATAGTCCTTTAAATAAAACATTGACCTAAAGATTATCCATAATGAGAAGAATATTTCTCACAGCAGTTAATTTGAAGTCTAACAGTATAAATGTCTCTAAATGTACTGTCTCTAAGTTAAGTTTGTGGATTGACATAAAGCAAAGTTTTTGTAGTAGTGAGGCTGAAAAAGGACAAATTCAGAGACACACCAGACCAAGAGAGGGTTTCACTGTGCTGTCAGTCTAACTGTAAACGAGTACACTAAAGCGGAGCACGCTGTCGGCATGCTAAAAGCCACTCTGAAAACTCTCTCAAATGTATCCTCTGTAGATCACAGCCACAAGAAATCACACAATGAACAAAAGTATAACAAAATGAAATCACACACTAAATATACACTAAATGTTGTAGAACAAAATGTCACAAGTCAAGAATGAATTCGTCATGACAAACTTGTAACAAAAAGGTTTGATTTGTGCATTAGGCATCACTTATTAATCTAGATTAATGTTAATTCAAAAATCTACTATTGTTCATTGTTAGTACATGATCAAAGGTTTGCGGTCAGTATCATTTTTGAATATATTAATACTTGTATTCAACAAGGACACACTAAATTGATAAAAAGTAGCAGTAAATACATTTACAACTTACATTTACTATTTGATTTTTATTAACGTGTTTTTGCTGTTTTTATTTACTTTCTATTCATCAAAGAATCCGAAAAAATAAAATGATGACGTTTAAACAACAATATTAGGCAGAATATATTAAAATAGAAAATTCTTCACAATATTACTGCATTTTTGATCGAATAAATGCAGCCTTAGTGAGCATAAGAGACTTAATCAATGTGCGCCGTCAAATGTATAATTAACATTAATCAAGATACATAAATGCTGTGATTGTTCATCATTAATTCATAACATCTCACAAATTCACTAAAGTTAACAAAGTAAGCCTTCATGTAAAGCTGTAGCGTCAAACTTGGCTGTTCATCATTGTCATTTGAGATCATAGCGAGGCCATTTAATCTCTGGCATTTGGTTTTAAAGTTAAGCCTTTTCAAAGTTTCTCTCATGGATCACTTTAACATGCACAGAAATATTATGATATGAATACAAATGTGCTCATATTCGGTCAGTGTCAAATTCATATTTTTTGGAGTGGAGACTGATTTTTTTTTCTTTTCAAGCATTAAAAGAAATTAACATAAATCAATGCACAGATGGACAGAACTGTAACCGTGTCACATTTAAAAAGGTTACTGGCCTACTAATCCATCCTTCATCCTTGTCTGCTATCATCATGAATGAGAATGGATGATTTGATACTAAAATTCAGCATAATCCGGCCACTTATTTTGGTATACACGTTTAACTGCTCGTTCATGCGAATAATCAGCCAATCACATGGCAGCAACTCAATGCATTTAGGCATGTAGGCATGGTCAAGACGATCTGCTGAAGTTCAAACTGAGCATCAGAATGGGGAAGAAAGATTTAGGCCCCGATCACACGTAACGCGTTTTTCAGGTTCAGAAACGCGAGGTGCACAGCACTGCCCCATCACACAGAACGAGCAGTGCGCTGCGTTTTTTATGTTGCTAGGCAACCACTGAAACAGCTGTCCTGTCACTCAAGTAAACGTCAAATCAGCCTTTAATTAACTTAATTTACTTTCTGTTAACATTGTGGTAGTTACGGTTCGTGAAGTCGTTAAGCTCCTGGTAATCCGAGAGAGCACCACAAGTTTATCCTCCATCATCGCACTCTCCGGGTGTTCAAGCAACTGTAGCTTTCATCACTACAACGGAAGGCCCGCCTCTCCATTCATTCGATTGGACAGTGGAAAAAAAACGCGATGACGTCGGGCACTTTTTCCGCTCGGAGTTGCTTTTTTTTTCAAATGCAAAAACACGACGCGCAGCCGGCGCATAAACAGCGCGCAAACAGTGTACAACGCTCACTGCCGTAGGAAACCAATTGAAAAAAGGCGCTTCTCACTGCAAAAGAACACATCAGGTGTGATCGGGGCCTTAAGTGGCTTTAAACATGGCATGGTTGTTTATGCCAGACTGGTGACAGACTCTACTAGGATTTAGGTTTATCATCTAGGTTTACAGAGAATGGTCAGAAAAAGAGTAAATATCCAGTGAGTGGGAGTTCTGTGGCAAAAATGCCTTGATGCCAGAGGTCAGAAGAGAACGACCAGACTGGTTCGGGCTGATAGAAAGGAAACAGTAACTCAAATAGGCTAATCACTTGTTTCAACCGAGGTCTTCAGAAGAGCATCTCTGAACACGTTGAACCTTGAAGCAGACGGGCTACAGCAGCCGAAGACCACACTGGTCTCACAGGTGTCGCTCCTGTCAGCTAAGAACAGGAAAATGAGGCTAAAATTTGCACGGGCTCACCAAAATTGAACAATGGAAGATTGGAAAAACATTATCTGGTCTGATGAGTCTCGATTTCTGCTGCGACATTCGGATGGTAGGGTCAGAATTTGTCAAACAACATGAAAAAGCATAAATCCATCTTGCCTTGTATCAATAGTTCATGCTGCTGGTTGTGGTGTAATGGTCTGGGGGTATTTTCTTGACACACTTTGGGCCCCTAGTAGCTGAGCATCATTTCAACACCACAGCCAACCTGAGTATTGTTGCTGACCATGTCCATCCCTTTATGACCACCATGTACCCATCCTCTGATGGCTACTTACAGCAGGATAACACACCATGTCACAAAGCACAAAGAATATGACAAGGAGTTCTCAATAAAAATGGCCTTCACAGCCATCAGATCCCATTCCAGTAGAGCACCTTTGGGATGTGGTGGAACGGGAGATTTGCATCATGGATCCGACAAATCTCCGAAAAATGTGTGGTGCTATCATGTCAATATGGATCAAAATCTCTGAGGAATATTTCCAACACCTTGTTGAATCTATTTGTCGAAGAATTAAGGCATTCTCATGCTCTCATTAAGAGCAAACCGCAGACAATAGTGTGAAAAGAATGTGCACATTGCAGTTTATTCAAATGGTTACTTTATTTAATATTACAATAACTCTAGAGTTAGCTTTACCTCATTTAATGTGCCCATATTATACTATTTTAAATGTTTCTAATTATGTTTTGAAGGTCTCCTACTACAGCAGGTTTACATGTGTCACGAACTGCTCTGAGACATGAAGGTTGAGGATCCAAATGCTGTTTCATTGAAAGGGCAATCCACAATCGTAGTCGAAAACAGGCAAGAGGTCAGAGCTCAGTAAATCAGTCCAATCAAACAAACAAATCCAGAGAGTGAGACAGGAACGGGAAAACCAGGACACAGGCAGATATCAAAAACCAGGAACATGGAAAACGCTCAGAGATGCAGTGTAAACAACTAACAAGACCTAGTGAAGAGCGACTGAATTAACCAGGTTGATTAACCACATTTCCAGGTTGAAACTAACAAGCAACAGCTGAATACAATTCATGGCTGATAGTCTGGGCAGTGGGTTATGGGTAATGTAGTCTTTGCTAGAGTGATAATAGTCTGAGGTGGAGTACCCTCTGATGGTAATCATTTTCTAATATTATAATATCACCTCTTTTCTCGCAGCATCTGAATTGGTTTGATAAAGGATTTGGTCTCTCTAATCCCAACCTTACCCAGAGCTTACTCTACTCTGATTGGTCAGATGCCCCAGTCTGTATTGATTGGTCTAGCGCTTACACAGCATGTGTCAAAAAACCAAGCGCTATTACCATATCTAAATTTCAGTTCCGGATCTTCCTCAGCACTTGATACGAACAGTAAAGATTGGACGCCGTTTTAACCGTATTTAACCGTCTTTGGAAGTGCAAAGTGGATTTGCTTTTGCTTTAGCATAGAAAAGAGTGTCTTCTCGACATGTCGACAACCTGAACCAAACTCTTCCAGGCCTCAGCTAAAACTACAATGTTTGAGGGTCAAAGCAGACATTGTTCACAGTCAGCCAATGAAGACCACAGGCTGGCATTAAGCAAATGTTACAAACCTATGTAGTTTCATGCTTGAAGTAAGACTGGAATTACTGACGACTCGTTTCAGATTCACAATCGGTTCTTTCTTTCAGGGCTTGGGAGACAATAACTCCATTTACCATACACTTTGTAAAAAGGTCTGCAAATTTTCAAAGGTCAATCACAAAAAGTTATATTACACACTAAATGAAAGGAAATATCCCAAAAAATAATAATAGGGTTAGGCTACTTTAAATCATACTACACTTCATGTTTGGGCAGCAACATTTCTTCTCCTCTTCTCTGATGACACGTTTATTGGCGCAAGGGCGGGAGAACCTGTCACTCACATGAGATCGACCAATAGCTAAACACAACCATCAAACCATCCAATCAATTCCCCATGAACAAAATCTGTCTGCCCTACATTTTTCCTTGTTCGAGAAGCCAACATAAAATCTGTTACGATTCCCAAAAGTTTGTCTCAGATGACAAAATCATGTCCAAAATCTAAGTGTGCGCCAGTATAAAAACAAATTAATAAGTATTAAAAGCAGTTAAAAAGCAGTAAAAAAAGTTAGTCGTATATAATTACCTCAGTTAATTTCGTCAAAATCGTATTAACTTGATAAACTTTATCATTCAACTCATATTAAGTTCTATTTATAATACAGCCAGCCATTACTTTTATATAACAACACTCATAGAATGAGAGCTTCTTACTATGTTTACTTGTAATCAAATTAAGTACATGATATGCTGATTAATTAATCAAATAGATGAACGTATCCTGATGTCACACAACAAACACCAGTGCTTGCGGTCTCTTTAAAGCTGCTTTTGTTTAGAAAGTGAAATGTATTGACACTAGCCCCATGTTGCAGCAATCAGCTCTAGATTAAGTGCCTCATTCAAGGGCTTAACCCAATAGTAGGCCAGTATCCCAGAGATCCAAGTATCCAAGATTTGGATTAGAACCAAGATCATTCTGGTTAACCACCTTGAAGCCATGACACATTCCAATATTGTGCAGACTACAGAATGTGACCAATTGACCTTCCCACTGTCCCCACAGTTTATTCACTTAGTTTCAACTGTTTTTCTCACAGATGTACAGTCGGCTGAGTAACTGTCAAAGAGAGACTGCTGGGAAATATCAGTCCCAGATGGAGACAAACAGACTGCATTTCATGCTCTTTCTGAATCAGCAGAGAGAATGCAACGAGACACAGTCTAGAGAACAGAATGCTGGGTTTTCCCAGCAGTCTTTGTGAAACTGTGTCAAAAGAAAGTTTGAGGTTACATGAAAGTAATTTGCCCCAAGTGAAAAAACAGAAGACAAAATATACAAGAACAACTTAGGAATAGTTTAATTGTAACCATATTTACCATCACATTACAATATAAACAGTGCCAGTAAAGTAATAAGGGAGGGAGGGATAAGTTATGTCACAACCATGAAAGATGATTTAATACTTGTGCTCATTTGTATTGACATTTGAGTACATATATATACATATATTGAATACATATATGGGTATTTATTTTTTATTTGTATTTTTATTTGTATTTATTTTTGTACAGTATTACAGCCATCCAATCTTGAGGTTGAGCATACTTCTATGATTGTCATTCTATACAGTTTCAATAAAGATAATAAAAATAAGTGGTCTTTGCGTGGATGGGGGCATCTATTTTTTGACAAATTTTAGGAGTACACTATATAAATGACCTCAAAGCTAAAATCTAAAAGCCATAAAAACGTAATTTTTTTATTTTATGTAGCCTGCAAAACTGTTTAGTGAAACTTAGGTCTAGATCGAGCTGTGAAAGCCTGTAATGGATGCCACTACTATCAAAACAAAAGACAATAAAGAGCATGGATTGCACCAGATACTGAAGTCAATCGTTAAAGTGCCTTGAAAAATGTTAAGGAGAAAACAAAAATTATATTTTTATTGAGATCTTTGTTTGATGGGAATCACAATAACCTCATTATAGCCTACTTGTTTTCAGCAAAATCTCGGCAAAATCTCAGATGATGCATTTAACATTGACCTTGTCAGGGCTTTGTTCTGTTTTTATAAGCAATGAAAAGGACATGTTTGCCTAGAAAAGCATGGCTGAGCACCGGAAATCAATGAGAAATACTCACTGATCCCGTGGGTCAGTTGTAATTATAAATGATAATGGCAGATGCTTTCTTGCTGCTGGAAAGCAGTGGCTGAGATGGAGCAGTCAATTCCAGTTACTGTACATGGAGGTGCTTGGAACTCCAGTATTGCACAAATTTGACATGGCCCATAATTACAATTATGGGAAATTACAGGGGATTGGGGCAAAAATGGCAAGTTTGTCCCCAAAATGTCCCTATTAGGGGTGTAAGAAAATATTGATACACTGAAATATTGCGATATTATATTTGCCGATACTGTATCGATTCTCAAAAACACTGTATTGATATTTATGTTACTTTAAATCCAAGATTCGTGTCAGTGGCTTTGTGTTAGGTTTAAACCCGACCGCCAGATGGCAGTGTTATCTGAGAACGCAAACTGTGAAGGGGAGATGCAAACATGGGTGAATCGCTAGCGTTAGCATTAGCAAATCCAGTTCACAAGATGATACAATTATTCCGGCCTAAGCAAAAATACTAGTGATATAAATGCAAATGCAGATCCCACTGTTTTGATTAAATGTTTTTTTTGCTTGGGTTTTATGCATATGGTGGTGGGTTCTTTATGACAGTTTTTTATTTTTGTTAGATCTTCCTAAAAAAAACAAGAAATATCGCAATCTGTCACCTTTCTTACAGAATTGCAATGTATCGTATCATAACTCCTGTATTGTGATATATATCGTATCGCCAGATTCTACTTCCTCATCCATTCATGGTATTTATGGCATTCATTTTATGGTATACCATTCATTTATGGTATTCATTGTTAGCTACTCCTGTCTATCTTATGTTAATAGCATTCGCTTTATTACACTTGTCTTGAGTTGATGATACAGTTTGAGGCTCTACAAGTTAACGATATCTCACAAATCCTACAGATTGGTCAGAAGACAAACTCCTTCCTATTAATATAATTTTATTATTGGAATTTTTTTTATTTATTTTTTTTGTCAAGGTGTGTTCTTGGCTGGTGGCCCATAATTTGGGAAGGAATCATCTGACACTTTCACTCACCTTAACATCCCCCGTGGTGAAAAAACAAGCTTGTAATGTTGTTTATATGCTTCAAGACAAACCATGTACAAATTCATAAGTCAACAACATTGCTGAAAATGTTCTCCTTAAAACTGCAGTGAACCAAAGACTGTCTCAAAATCACGGGTGTTTCTGACGTCACAAACTACCTTATAACCAATCAGGTCAATGTGTGATCATCAGCGAGTGGATCTCTGAGCTGGTGTGAGTGAGTGGAGGTGGGGCTAATTTGCATATTCATAGAACCGGGTTTACTAAATGAGGCAAGGGTATACAGCTACATTCAAGCTAATTTAAGGCATGAAGAATTTTTTTTCAAGGATAAAACATTTAAATATGTCATTTTGGTGATCAAAGATGAGTTTTAAGGAATAAAAGTATTGAATACAGGGGGACTACAGAAAGCTATTCAAACAGATTTTTCTCTCAAAAATGTAAGATTTTAACAAAAAAACAAACAGCCGTGAAAATAAAATAAAAGTCCAAGACAAATTAGCTCTACACAGAAAGAAATATTGCAAAATCAAAAGACATAAAAGAAGGCTTTTGTTCTACTTTGTGCACCAATGGTTCATAATCTAAAAAAAAATATCTTTAAGAAGTTCCACACCACAACTTTTCTGAAGCTCCGAAAGCAAGTGATCAGGGCAACACATATCAATCCCAGTTTGAAGTTTACCAAGTCTTTTTAGTCATCTGAATTCCTGACACTTCATTCCCTCTGGTGATGCACAGCGTGATTCAGAGCTGCCCGCAAGACCTTGTTGATTTTGACACTTGCATTCATAAGAAACACTCCTGTTGCTCAGGGGCCTCTTGACGCTGGGTTTGATCAAGAGCCGAGCAGCTATTGCGCTGGCACCCGCCTATATACAATTATATATGGGGAGGAGAGGGGATTTCAGGGGCCAGACAGGTGTGTGAGGCTCGCCCGGGGCTCCCCGGAGTCAGCGCTGCTGCTGGAATGGGCTGTGACACACAGATGTGTGTTCAGCAAGATCCAGTCGCCTCATAAACAAAAAAGCTTTGTAAAAACTGTATTTTTCTTTTCTTTTTAATATTGGCATTCTTGCCTAGAGATTGTAGTGAAAATGAAAAGTCAAATCACCAATTACATTTTATTTTTCAATTTGACAGGGGTGATGCATTTTCGCATTGAAAATTAAAAATAAAAAAGCCATAAATTCAAAGTTGACCATTTTTATTTATTTTCTCAGAATGTTGCAGTGCTTATTTATAAATAATTTTTCCGTGCACGTACATTTCTTTTAAAATTCATATGCCCTTGTAATCTTTAATAAAAAAACGTAAACTTTCACAACTGACTGCAAACTAGAATTCAGATCTTTAGTTAGCAACGCCCAACTTCCTACGATTCACTCAATTCCCGAAGGATGAAATCAAATCCCGCCCAACATTTTTCTCTTTCCAGAAGCTGTTTCGGATATACGTCACAATACGACTATCACAGCTTCTGTTTCATGATAACTTTAAAGTAAAGCTAAAACTGAAATAAAAATAAACAAATAGAAATACAAAAATACTAAAACTAAAATTAAAAAATAAACTTAAAACTAGGCTAAATGAAATAAATTATTGTGAAATAACAGTTTTGATGACAATTTTCTTTTTATAAATGCATTATATTTGTATAAAAAAAAAGATATAAAATATATAAACAAGCTCCGCTCTTTTTCTCATTCAATTTTCAGTTTCACTCGGAAGTACATCACAATAGTAGTAAAAAAAAGAAGAAGAAAAGTAAAAGCGGTGTAAAAAGTGCATCACAACAGAACCCATAAATGTGTAAATTTTATGTTCTTTCTGGACAAAACCTCGTTTAGTTGTTATACACCTTCAATGCTTACAAGTTTGCATCATCTCATTATGCTAGCAGGGGAAATTTGCTAAACTAAATATTTATGAGAGATCAGGTGAAAAACAGCTTCTGCAGGCTGTTTACCCAAGCTGATTACTGATATTCAGGGCAACGTGTAAATGATTAGCCTTTGCTAGCCTTCTGTTCACCCTATTAGAGTGTTTGTTTATCAGAGCACGATCCTTTGCAATCCGTCCGAGCTCAATAAGAGGGTTTCACCATCAAAAACCAATAAAACAAAGTTCATCTCACTTCCAAATAACTTCACTTCCACCTAATGTTGATTCAGTTACTACAAGAAAATGTATTGCTTACATTAGTCAGGAGATCTAGTGGACCTTCATCACTGCTGTAGCATAACAAACTCAGCGCACAATATATGGAGATGTGGTGCATATGACAGTGATGCAAGGTCGAATCTGGCTTGCAACATTTTGAAAAAACTTTAATTTAAATAAATAAAAAACAGCTGTAGATGTTTCTCCTAAACATAAAAAAAAATGAATTCGTTTTTGTGTACATTCATATAAATTAAGACAAATTCGTTTTGAAATAATTCAATGAGCGATTATTGGAAACATTAATATCAATTGTCAAATGTGAGCACTGTTTGATACGCTCTTGATATCTCCTCTGAAATGCAAGAGGAGACATGAGATTACTGGAGTCTGGATTAATGGTGAAATATCTAAGTATAGAATTCACATAAAGGAAAAATATGCTTTGGTAAATCATAATTATGACCCAAAAAAATCAAAATTGACAAAAAGTCAATTCTTTAAAGTCAAATTTATTTTCATAATTATTAACTCAGTCAATTTTATGTGTGTATGTCATAAGTAAGACTTTTTATCTCATAATTTTTACTTTTTATATACATTTTGAATTTGTACATTTCAACTTTGTCAAAACTGACTGCCCGGCATAAGCAATCAGAATCTGGAGTACCAATTGTGCATCAATATAACACTGTTAAACTGTAACTATAATTATGAGTGACATTTTAATTAGAAATTCAAGGTGGTCATCTCAAGTCATCCATCACTTTCCTGTAGGTCTTTACGTATTAATACGTGCGGCTAATAATATTTATCTTTCCATTCATTTTAAAGGGGTGGTTGATTATGATTTCACTTTTCTAACTTTAGTTAGTGTGTAATGTTGCTGTTTGAGCATAGACAACATCTGCAAAGTTACAACGCTCAAAGTTCAAAGCAAAGGGAGATATTTGCTTTTAAAGTAATTGCTTTTCAAGGACTACAACAAACGGCTGGGACTCCATGACATTCCTCCGGTGTTAGTGACATCACCAACCCTAGAATTTACATAAACCCCGCCCCCTGAACACGATTTATAGATTATCAAGACAGAATATGCAAACAATGACTAGAAGATAACTACACATCAGCTACATAAATTCATCGACTAACCTTTCAGAAATGTCCTGTTGCATTCTACATGTTGTCACTTCTTTTTGAGTCTCTCCATCATTGTCTGAATCTGGTTTGAACATAAAACGCTAAAAGTTTTTGAAATTTTCGGTGCATGTCCGTGTGAGCTCAAGCTCTATAAGCTCCGCCCCCTGTGCCGGGAGCAGCAGCTCATTTGCATTTAAAGGAACAGACACAAAACGGTGCGTTTTTGCTCACCCTCAAAAAAGTGACAACTTTAACATGCTATATAAAAATATCTGTGGGGTATCTGAGCTAAAACTTTACATACACACTCTGGGGGCATCAAAGACTTATTTTACATCTTGTGAAAAGGGCATTATACCATCCCTTTAAGCATCCTTGTATGGCTATAAATGGAATAGCAGCTTAATGCATAATAAGTAAGTAGTTCTGAATACTGCTGATGCAAAAAAATTTAAAAAAAAATTAAATAAAGGTACGCAAGACCGTACAATTTATGCAGTTATAAAGAACGTCGTAGTATGTTACATTGTTGTGTTGTCACATGATCTCATTATAGTGCCAATGTTGGGAGAATCCAACTGGAACATTAACCCTTGCAATGTAACAGAGGCCAATAATAAATGCCATCAGATGCCATTTAAATTCTTTCCACCAACTGCATGCACAGGATTGCGGGATGGGATATCATATCATATCGTATCATATATGTGGGATACATCTACAGTATGCTGCCTGAAAGCATCTTAAAAGACAGGATGTACATAAATATTAATTTTAAAATTACATGTATGCCATAAATACAGAAAATCTGCATACCTAACAGCGGTGGTGGACAGTAACTATAATAATTCGTTAAATATAGCGCTTTACTCTACACTTTACATAATTATGGAAGGGGGGAAGCTCCTCAACCACCACCAATGTGCAGCATCAACCTGGATGATGCGACGGCAGCCATATTGTGCCCACCACACACCAGCTTATTAGTGGAGAAGAGACTTGAGTGATGAAGCCAATCAGTATTTATGGGGATTATTGAGAAGGCCATGATGATGGACAGAGGCCAGTGGGCAAATTTGGTCAGGATGCTGCGGTTACACACTTAGGCCTAGTCCTTTTTTGAGGGACATTCTGGAATTTTTAATGACCACAGAGAGTCAGGACCTCAGTTTAACTACTCATCTGAAGGACTGTGCCTTTTGACAGTATATAAAACTAGGTAGGTTTTAAATAAAAAAAATAAACATAACATTAAAATAACGCATATTGAAGTGCATCTTCCCTGCTGCCATAGCGGTTTCAAATCATATAAAACTAGTATGTTTTGCGTCTCCTTGCATATATATGTTCTCTGCCACTGCGGATTAAAATGTTTTTTCTTACCGGCGGTGGAAGATGAACTGGTATCGCCGGCGCCGCCTGGTCCTTCAGTTAATGTTATATCGGTTGTGTCGCCTTCCTCCTCAGTGTCGACTGTTTCGGAAATGATGGCTAATAGGCTTCCTACTTTAACTTTATGTATGTTGCGTATCTCTCAATGCGTGTTTTATTTTTTATTAAAGGTGTCTAGTAACATCTAGAAGGTGCATTTGTGTGGATCACATGATTGTTCTTTTTTCAACAGACAACATTGGTTCAGCGCAGTGACCGTACAATATATGCAGTTATAAAGAACGTCATTGTTTAAAAAACTTTTCTTTTTTTTTAAACTACATTTTATAGTTAGTTACACATATCTATTTGTAGTCGATGCGAGTGAAATGCTTGTACTGTTGAGCCCTGATTTAATCTTTTTACTTCAAAATAAAAACTTTTACTCCACAAATCTAAAAACATGAATGTGTCCAAAAGTCCCTCATTAACAAATAGACACACAAAAAAAAACTTTGATATTCAACATAATACAAGGTCATATATCACTATTCACCAGAAGAAACTAAATTAGATCAATTAAAGGCCGGGTAGGTGATTTGTTCCAGAAACCATTTTTGTTATGCTGGTTGAAAGTCTCTTCACATCCTAATGGCAATCACTAAGTTAAGTGGTATGTATGTATAGGCCTATATAGGCTATCGTCTGTGGAAGGTGTAGGACCCTAAAACGTTCATCCAATCATTACCCTCATTCCGAGGGCAACAACACAATGTCCTACCTGCCTGACAACGTAAGTATTTTCATACCTCCGCTCCACACACCCTGCTCACGCAGACATCACACATCATCAGCGAGTTTCATGCTATGCAGTGTTAGACAGACATCAGTCACAAAGCGCCACAACCGAAACAGCAGCCACCTGGTCTTAAAGGAACACTCCACCGTTTTTTCATATTAAAGGGTTAGTTCACCCAAAAATGAAAATTTTAAACTATGTTATTCCCTTAACTAAGACGAGTTGATACTCTCGTCTCAGTGCGTGCAATCAACGGCGACACTTTGATAGCACTTAGCTTAGCCCAGTTTATTCATTAGGGACCAAACAGAGATGAAGTTAGAAGCAACCAAACACCTCCACGTTTTCCCTATTTAAATACAGTTACACGACCAAATATGGTGACACAAAATAAAACGTGGCGCTTTTCTAAGCGGGTAAAAAGGATAACTATAATGTATGGCGGAATAGCACTTGGGAGTACTTCGACTCTGCGCAGTAATATCATCACTCCTGAAAAATCCTCTCCCTCTCACTCTCACTTCTGTCATTAGAACACAATGTGACTTTTTACTGCGCCGAGTCGAAGTGCTCCCAAGTGCTATTCTGCCATACATTATAGTTATCCTTTTTACCCGCTTAGAAAAGCGCCACGTTTTATTTTTTGTCACCATACTTGGTCGTGTAACTACTCGTGTAAGTGTATTTAAATAGAGAAAACGTGGAGGTGTTTGGTCGCTTCTAACTTCATCTCTGTTTGGTCCCTAATGAATGAACATCAAAGTGTCGCCGTGTGCCAGAGCGATTGATTGCACGCACTGAGACGAGAGAGGTATCAACTCGTCTTAGTTAAGGGAATAACATAGTTTAATATGAAAAAACGGTGGAGTGTTCCTTTAAGTGACACCAGCCTAATAAACCCACTGCTCTCTCTGTCATTTAATGTTATCAAACAAAAGAAATGAAAGAATCATTCAATGATCTTCACTGAATAACATTAGTAACTTTAATAAGAATCAATGTATGTTTAATTCATACAGTTTTGTTTATTTTATTTTTTTCATTTGATTAGTTTATTCAATGTCTGTATAGTAGGCTTTTTATTAGTAGGCTAGCAGGCTAAATTGTTCATTTCATCCTTTTTTTTTATTAATGAAAGTTTCAACTCACTGTTGTTGGTTGACAGTGAAACTGCTCTGATTATCCTATTTTTATTTTTATTTATTTTTTTATTAGTGAAAGTTTCAACTCACTGTTGTTGGTTGACAGTGAAACTGCTCTGATTATCCTATTTTTATTTTTATTTATTTTTTTATTATTGAAAGTTTCAACTCACTGTTGTTGGTTGACAGTGAAACTGCTCTGACAGAACAGATTAAGGGGATGAGGGTCATTTCTGGGTTTTTATGAGAGGATGTCCATCTTACCCCAACCTAACCCTAAGTGTCTGCATAATCTATACTAATCTTCCTTATTGACTAGTGCTGGCTACTTGAAAATTCATAATCATTCAGAATGATGTCAGACTAAGCTGTAACCGATTTAATACCTATAATTATTTATATTGCCATTGTTGTTGTTGCTGTACACTAGTGGATGTGTGGCGTAAGAGCGTGAGAACAGTGTCAATTGTCAGCCCTGACTATGACGCACTTTTAAATCACTAATAAATTACTGTCCTATACTGCCTTAAAGCATATTTGTGCTGGTCCTGGAGTTGAAACGTGTTCATTGCAAAGAAGTGGACTGTCATGCCTTCCATATAGTAACCATCAGATGTCTATGTTTACATATTCATTAGGGCACTCACAGCACTGACACATCCAGACAGCGAGCATACAGCAGCTGTCTCTTAATGGACACTACACTGATTTAATATAACAACTCATAAGCACCGGGTGTGAAGGGCTTGTCAGACAGACATGCGAGTCATTGTGCATTTGGGACGGGAAAAGGACCATTACCCAGGACAAGATGCAAATAATCTTAAAAGAGCGTTTTACCTCCTCTGGAAGTCCTTTTCAAAGGGTTTGAGGTAAGGGTCCATTTGCAGAAGAGACTTCAAGTGAAGAATTGTAACATTATCCTCTGAATCTGCCATGTTCGCGCCAGACCAGAGCAATCGAGCAGCGAGTCCTTCCTTTATTTAAAGTCAAAGCGCGAGATTGCCGCTTTCACTATGGAGCAATAAGCAACGGTTTGTGTTGCACTGTCATTTGAGACACAGGTCATGTTTTTATGCCCTGCCCATGTAAAAACGAGAGGATGTGGCTTCCTGTGCTCACTTTTCATGTTTGTTCTTAAATGATAGCGTGGTGCTTTAAGGGAACCGCGGAAGCGTTCAGGCAGTGGAGGATTTTGGGGGAGGCGGGTAGTCTTTGAACTCTTGCCCTTGACAAAGTTCAACCCTCTTGCTTTAGCATGGACGGACCTTCTTCCGTCCACATCACTGTTATTGTCAATGTTAATGCATTATAGATATAAGAATGAAAAAAAATGGTTAGTGTGCATGAATATCCTATGGCCTACTACACTCCATCTAAAGCTATTTTAAGTTTATATATATA
>FLSR01000817.1:84338-102758 GCA_900092035.1 Leuciscus waleckii | reverse complement strand
ATTTATCAAATACTCAAGCCTAAGGCGGAGGAAAGCCCAGAAGAAATTATTCATCTGATGTTTAACTACAGGCTCATAATCTTTGAAGAAACTGTCACAGGAAGAAAATTAAAGATGCACTGTGAAGTGATTTTCACAATGAATATCAGTTCTATAATTTTTCGAATTCTCTTAATTTAGCATATTTCAGAATTTGATTAACACTGCAGACCTGAAAGAAAGTAACCTCGTAATCTTGCACGCGCTTCGATAATGAATGTGTTAATGCATTAAAATCTCTTATTTAATTAAACGTAATCGGTTGAACTTTCTGAAACTCTTCCTGACATTAATTTGTGTTGACGCACAGAAATGAAAAGATAATGTGAGAATGTTTTCGGTTATCTGGAGGAAGCTTTTTGCTTCTGGTGCATTAGAAACACAGCCAGCCACTGAAAAGTTGCAGTTATTGATGAGAGGAGGGGTGGGACTGTCTGTGTAAACACTCTCTTATTGCTCAGGGCCATTGGGAAGAATAATCATCGACATTCCACCAAAGTACAGAAAAAAAAAGAGAAGCTAGAGTGTTGCTTGTCCATGTAAAACCACAATGCTATGATGTTGTGGGGTTGCCAGGGAGTTGCTATGTGGTTGCTAAGGTGTTCTGGGTGATTTTAGCATGTTGTTATATGGTTCTAAGGTGTTCTTAGGGTGCATCTCAATCAGCTACCTAGTTCACTCGTCAGGGCACTAATCATGGAGACGGCCATTTTTAAGGGATGTCTCAATTGTGAAATCCTTCCAGCGACCTGAAACATTCGCTCCCTAAAAAGTCCCACAATGCACAGTGAAAACCAGGATGTTCCCTTAAACGTGAAACGTAAATAATGCGAGCCAACTCACACGATAGACGTGTTTTTTAAAAACAAACCATTATTTAATTATATTTCGGCATAAGGATCGCCAGACATATATTGAACATTAACATTTAGAATTAATTTACAGCTGTAATGTTGCAGGTCATCGTAATGTACCTTAAAAAACATTTTAAAAAATTGAATATCAGTTCTGCTTTAGTACAACGAGGATGTTGTCATGTCACCATCACTGTGTAGTGAGCCAAGGTCCTTACCAGACCAGTGCCCGAATTAGTGTACACGATATACTGCTTGTTGCACATTGCTTTATGGTTCTAAGCTGTTCTCAGTGTTTTTAGCATGTTGCTAGGCAGTTTTATGAGTGTTCACTAAGACCTTGCTAGTTTTGAATATGTTGCTATATAGTTCTAAGGTGTTTAGTGGTTACTAAGCTGTTCTTAGCTTTTTTAGCATGTTGCTAGGCAGTTTTATGAGTGTTCACTAAGACGTTGCTAGTTTTTAATATGTTGCTATACAGTTCTAATGTGTTTAGTGGTTACTAAGGTGTTCTCAGTGGTTTTTAGCATGTTGCTAGGCAGTTGTAGGGTGATTATCATTTGGAAGGCTGCATATCTCGGCTTCCACGTCATCAAGCTCTGTCAAAGGACATCTCAATTTAAAGGATCCTTTGAAGGCAGCCTTCGTTTTGTGTCCTTCATTCAGCCTGTTTGGAAGGATGCCTCAAGGCTGTGTCTGAAATTGTCCCCATACCCTTAAATAGGGCACATTTTGAGGGGACAGCCATTTGTAATGATGTCCAAAACCATAGTGGATTATATTGAGTGCACTCATTCAATCCCACAATGCACCTCAATGCATTCTACCGATGTATGCTCAACGGCTAGAGAATACCCATAATGCACTGTGAGGGTCGTGCCGAATTAATTCCTGTGTCTCGCCAGAAGATGTCGCCGCAACTGACTCATCCATCCATCCATTTTCCAAACCGCTGGTCCAATGTGGCTACAGCATAATATCATACAGGTATAAATTCATTTTTACTTGATTATTAAATTGTTTAATTAGGGTTCATACATGCTAGTCAATCTTTTCATTACTACTGGAGCTGCCAGTTTGCTAAGTTTCAAATGATTATTAAACAGCAAGCACAAACTATGCAAAAGCGGCACACTCAGTGTCTGAAAACAATTGGGCTCTGTTCGAATTCGCCCCCCTATATTCTTATTCCTTACTCCACTAATATAGTCCACTTGAAGGAGTGAATGAAAACGAGTTAGTGAATTCTTCACGTCCTCCAATCACCCACAATCCTTTGCACACACTCCAATTCACCAAAAAGAATTAGCCGAAAATGAATCGGCACTGAGCGTGTCAAATTTCAATAATAATGCAAGACAAAAAAAATATATTTTATTTTGTTTTTTTTAAATTAAACAAATGTAAACCACTGGGAGAACACAGATGGTGTCATTACCTGTACTGCATTAATGTAAAGGGAGTTAAAATAAAGGGTTAAAGTATTTTTTAAATGATAATTTTAATAGTATTTTTGCATTGTGACCGCAAGGGTGGGAACATGTGTGACGTAGCCATGCGCACTTACTAGACCGTCTCATATAGCGTTCAATTGAGGAGGACTCTAGCCTACAAGCCTCTGAAAGACTGGACTAGGAAGGACACAGTCTCACAAGGATGAAGTCTTCCACTTGGGAAGCACCCGTAGCATGATCTGAGTGGGTGCTAGGAGCTAGCCATTTTTTATCTTGTTGCTATTCGGTTCTAAGATGTTGTCAGTGGTTTTAATCCTTCAAAGTAAAGTAAGTCTATCAGATTTTTTCCCCTGTAGTAATAACACACCTCTCCTCAATAACTCCAACCAAGCGACATGCTTGTTTTATTATCACCACTAATAACAAAGTCGCATTTCGCATTCTGTCTTTAAGCAGACTCACTTAAAAACAGCTTTAAAGTTCATCACATTTAGCCTTATGCTACTTTCATCAAGAGTGACACTGTGCCTCGGATATGCACTAAAGCACACACTCTCTGATCATCCGAAATCACATAATAATATGGCCACATTTATACTTTACACACAGCAGCAATATGCTAGGAATTGCACACCGGTTACATGTCAAAAGCAAAACTAATTACCACCGAAGAAACATATACTGTATATTTGCTTTGTGTATTTTAATTAAATAATAGTATTTTTAGCATGCTAACATTATAGCATATTCAATTAACATAAGAATCACATGTTAAATTAAGGAGGTTTGATCCGAAATGCACTCAAAGCCAAATAAAGATGTTTGTGGAAACCAAAGTGGTGCACTGTTCTCAAAAAAGCTTTTTTTTTACTGAAAATACTTTGACCTCTGGCTGAAATCAGTCTGATTGCCACGTAACCTGTAGTTCTTCCCTTCACAGAGTTCATGGACAGGACCAGTAGAGCCCTCTGTCGGTGGTTTCTGGAACTAATCCTACAAAATCAGATCCTCATCACCTTCAAAAGGCTTTTATCTGCATTTGAACCTGCATTTCAGTTTAGTTCATCTACAGGTTTAAAAAGTATAGTCCATAAAATGAAAGCTAAAGTGTGTAAAGTAGACTTAACATGAAACAACTACACAAGTTCAAACAATATGTCTCGGAGAGGCTATCAACTTTTTGTGTGTGTGTGTGTCGCCTCACACAGCAACAGCGGCTCAACCAATGGCGTGTGTTTGAGGTGGAGCTATCTTTTTATCTGACCAATGGCAGATAAACAATGTTTCCTGAACATGTTTGAAAACAATCATGTTTGCAATTCTGCTTTGTGCTGTTAGTGATTACTTCGCCTTTAAAAGACAATCTTTTTTTCATTATTAAAACCATTAAAGCCTTTAAATCCACTCAGCGGTCGTACAAACTTGAGGCCTGACCGCATTCAGGTCCAGTGCCACAGTCAAGACTCCTTCAGGAGCCTGGTCCTCTGTCCTTGAAATGAAACCCATGTACCCTTGCTGCATGACAAGTATGACACCTTATAAGCTATGCAGAGCCATGGAGTCAGGGCCAGTGGCTGGGAAGTCACAGTGTTGATTTATGCCAGCATTTGGTGGCTGACTGAGCGTGACGCCTCCTGGTTTTCAGAGAGGGTGGAGAGACACCAGACGGCTGTTGACAATATCGCCGGAGTTACCCAGCATGCCATGTTACCCATGAATCCCTGGAGCATGAAACCCTGGCTGGACGAGAAGGATGGACTGCTTGATACTTGTTTACATATAGGGCTAAAGCGGGTCACTCAAACCCAGTATGGCCCGTCGGTTCCTTTTGGCTGCTGAGATGAAAATGAATCATCACATCACTTGAGTGGTCAAAATAGAAATGCTGGATTCTTTAGAACTTGTCATGGATCGACAAGTCCATCATATCCTCACATATGCATACAACAATTACAAACAATTAAAGCAGGGCTCAGTGTTTCGGGATTTCTTCGCTGTATTCTCGCTTTTTGCTCGCAGGTTTCTCTCTAGAGCTCCCCCCACAGCTTCAGAATAGATATTTGACAACACTGTTGTAAAAACTCGTTGGTGATTCTCAGACACCAGAGGCTAGTAGATCAACGACATCAAAGCAGATGGGACATTCTTTAAAACGTCTTCTTCATTCGGGTTCGAACAGCGTGAGGGAGCGCAATAATGACAGCATTTTAGCAGATTTCTTTTGGCCGTAAAGCAATTGTTTACATCGCGAGACCTGATATCACGCGATACTTCCTGACGCGGCGGCCCGCCGGCTCAAAGTTACAAGTGCGGATTTTCCGCTCACGGGCACCAGGGGGGTGCGAAACGACCACCATTCAATCCGAAATAAGTAATACAACCATTCCAATGACTCCGAAGCTGTTCAGTTAAGGTAAAAAAGTTACTTAGTTCACCTTTAAGTAAAATACTGAGAAATAAAGTCATAATTTTGAGGTATAAAGTCATATTATGAGATTTACATAACAAACTAAAAAACATTTGTAAACAATTTTGAGATATAAATCAGAAAACAGAAGATGATCTCAATTGTGAGATAAAGTCACAATTACGAGAAATAAAGTAATTTATTTCACAATATAATTGCTACTTAATTCTCATAATTGTCACTTAACAGTTGCAAATTTATTTCTTCAATTTTTTTTTATTTTGTCAAATCAACTTCGATAATTTATGCGATTCAGATAACATAATATTTTGAGTGTCTGTTGATAAAATCAATCTCCATTGTATTAACTAATTTTTCAAATTTCAATTAACTTAAAATTTTAAGGCAACCAGATGACATACTTTTTTTAATTAAACCAACAATAATTTATATAGTCAGTTTACTGTGCGCAAGCAAAACCAAGAAAGTGGTCGTTTACTTGAAGTTGAAATTTACTATCCTGGTTGATACAAATATTTTTCCAGGACTAATAGGATGCTGATCCAAGAACGTCCTCCTTGACTAAATCACTTGAAGGAATAGTTCACCCAACATGGTAGTTCTGTCTTCATTTACTCGTTTCAAACCTGTATGACTTTCTTGTGTAGAAAACCAAAGAAGTCAATAAAAGTCAATGGTCAATGGAGTCAAGACTTTTGTGTTGCGTAGAATAGTAGGCCTAAGTCATACACATTTCGAACGATATGAGGGTGAGTAAATAATGAAAGAACTATCCCTTTAAATGTCAGTCTCTGCTTTCCATAAAGCTTCAGAAATTAAATAGAGTGCACAAGTAATATGGAGTTTTTTTTATGACACTCTATTGGTGTATTTTTGTCATTTTGGAGCTTGACATCCCCAATCCTCACTCAATTAAATTATATTGAAAAAAGTGGCCTAGATATTCTAGATATAAGTGATCTAGATATAAAAAAAAGAAATAAAAAAAGAAAGTACAAATCATCCTGGTTTTTAATGGCATGATGGTATAATAATGACAATTTTCATTTTTAGGTGAAATATCTCTTTAAATTTCTATCTGTTCATTACAGCTTTCCTCCAAACTTGAGCATGAGCCGTATGGATCTTTTTTTTTCTTCTTCTTCTTCTTCCCAGTCTTTGCTAATTGAATTTTATTTTTGAAAAGTAGCTTTTTTTCTTCTGTGAAGCACAACACTTGAAAAAAAAGTTCTGTGCTTCACAGAAGAAAAAAAGTCATCCTGGCTTCTGGCACAACATGAGGGTGAGTAAACAATGACAAAATGTTCTTTTTTTTGGGTGGACTATCCCTTTAAGCACAATATTCATTCTCTCCTTCAACTTTGAAGGCTCTAAGGCCAAACCAACACTTGGGTGGTAGGTGGACCGTTACGTAGTTTTGATCATCCTGATGCACAAATATCCATAATGACTCAGTTAACTGGAGGTGTTTTTAGATGATTGCAGCAGCTTCTGTTCGGATAGGCTAAGGGTACATTGAGTCACTCTCTGTGATTTGTGGGATAGAGTGTTCTTTGGACTGACAGCCTTTTTAAACAGAAGCTCCTGCTGCGGGGTTGAGCAGTCTATGCCGACCTGCTTTAAGGAAAAAACAGCCTCCTGTTTGTTGATCACTATATCCCAGCCATCAATCACCATCCCCACGCATATGGGAGTGGGCTTATCGCTGAATGGAGCTGAGGCATCTCTGTATTGTCACTGACAGGAAAAACAGATAAAACACATGGTGCAGTGTATGGCTCTTAATTGTACATATAGATGCAATCTGTGGTTAATTAGCAGTAATTTATCTTCAGAGATCTGACAACCTATCCTTTTTCCCTTTCATTTCTTTTGCTATGGATAAAGTGATTTAATTCATGTAATAGTCAATAGATTGCATTGCTTAAATCATCATCATCATCATCATCGGTCGGGTGAAACAATTCTCTATTCTTGGCGATGCTGATGATCACTTTTGTTTCCTCTTCTCTTTCGACATTGGTGAGTGACTGACTACTCTTCGCTGCGGGGAGAGCTATTTGATTCCGGGCTTTTAGGTTTTTGTTGCACTCGTCGATGTAGCTCCAGATTTTGTGTCTGAAGGTTAGTCGATGGGCTCCTCGCTTGTTCTTATCACTGACTTCTGCGTGATAGATGGCGTAGATGTGGGCTGGTTCGTTCTCTTCCATGCGAAGACAGTGGCCCAGGGACTCTAGCTGTCGCTTGCGGATGGTCGCGCTGACTGGACGTTGTTTGGTCAGTCTGTAGAGTCCCTCGTTTGTCATATGGGCGTCTGCTTGTCTAATTCCCTGCATGGTTCGGTAGCACTTTCTCGCAAACACATCCAGTTCTTCCTCTAGAGCTTTCGTTAGAACCCATGTCTCGCAGCCATAAAGCAACACAGATAGACAAGTTACATTAAAGAGCCGAGTCCTGAATTCTATATTTGGCTTGGGTGGTGGAGTGGTAAGCAGCTTCTTTAACTTAGTAAAGGCCACCCATGCAAGAGAGATAAGATTTTTGACATCTGTCTCCGTCGATATGATGTAGGATCCAGATAGTTGAATTCGTCTACGATTTGAACGTCCTTTGGTTAATTAGTAGATGTTGTTCATTGTCACTGGAAGCATTCATTTGGACTTGGACAGTCTTCTCCTCGTTTAATTCTAGTCTGACTGCACCAGCTTTTTGTTGTAGTTGGGTGAGCTGTTGTTGTGCCCTGGTTAGATCATTTTCCAGGAGTGAAATATCGTCGGCAAATGCTAAATCGTTAAGCTTACGTTCGGCTCTAGATTCTTTGGCTATTGCTGTACCACGTTGCGGTCTCATATTACTCCTGGGCGGAGGACCTTTATGTGTAAGGTATCCAAAGGTTCCAGCAGATTGCCTGGAGACGTAATCTATTACTATGATGAATAGTAACGGAGCTAGAACGTCGCCTTGTAATACTCCAGTTGTGACAGCGAAAGGCTCTGAGAGCTGGCCCTCCAAATACACCTGGCTCGTCGATTCGTCCTACAAGACTCTTGCTTAAATAAAATGAATAATTAACCAATTAATTCATTGCATATTTGCAAAAAATAAATAAAAATGGAAGCCAGTTTTTGCTTCAGAGTAAAATAAAATAAAAGTCCAAAATAAGAAATAAATGCACAATTGTGAGGAAAAAAATGGTCATATTTTGAGATAAAGTCACAGTTACGTTTATTGCAGTCATGTTTTGAGAAATAAAGTCATAATTGTGAGATAAAAGGGCACACTATGAGATATGTCACAAATGTGAGACTGAAAATCATTACTGAAAGTTAGTTGACTGCGGACTCGCAAAAACACAAAGGTACACTTACATTTTTTTGGTGTAGAAACAATTTTCAATCATTTGCTAGTAAATTTCACAAATGTTTGCAGAGAAACTACAAATAGCAAATTGCACTATATGAGGAGTTTTAAAGTAGAAATGGTATTTTCTTGTAAAGCATACTTCAGTAATCTTCATTTTAATCTTCATCAACAACTTTTTACTGTGTTTTACTGTAATTATTATTTTTTTGTACAGTGTAATAGAGTTGGTTGTTGTATGTGCATGAATGCGAGGAATCAAGCGAATCAAACATTATTAACTTCAAAAAAGAAACACTCAGGAGATTGCAGGAGTAAACTAATTCTCAACCACACTGAACAAACCGGACACAGGAACTAGGGAAACATAGGGCTTAAATACACGAGGTGCGTGATCAATGTCAAATGGAACAGGTCTGGGAAATAATTAATAACCAGGGAAACTAAATAGGAAAACAGGCAGGATAATGTGGAAACCAAAACACCATGATAATAAAACAGAACAACAAAGAACATATGCTGTATACGTAACGTTACATAGGCTAGGCTTCTTCAATCTCAAGTTGCTCTGATAGTCTGAAATTCCAAGTTAGCAATTAATTGCCCAAATTCTTAAATGCATTATAACCAGGGCTTGACATTAACTTTTATAGTCACCAGCCACTGTGGCTTGTGGTTTTCCAAAGTTACTAGCCACTTAGCATTTTCACTGGCCACAATTTTGACATCGATACCATGGGGAAAAACTGCCATATAGATATTTTTAATATTATCTCATAATTTGGCAGCAGGTATATTAGGCTGCTGTCACTTTAAGACCTGATGCACAGATCCATTGAACTGTTACACATGCATTTTCTTCTCAAATGTTAACATTCACGTAAGACATAACTGAGTGCATTTACGTGAATACTCCCCAAGACCGGCATTTTGACATAATTTTTTTTGTATTTGAGTGTTTAAGCACAATATGCAGCGAACAAGAACTCAATTTAGTACTGAGAGGCGGATTTATGTGTGCGCACTTTGGGCGGAGCACAAAATCTGCAGGAATTAGTAAAATTATGCGCAATCCCACGCCAAAATTCAAGCCCTGCAACACCAACAATATTCATCCAATATTCAGTGAGGGGAGGCGGGTGTGTGTGTCAACTCGATGAGAGAGCGGGAATATGAGTATTGGAAGCCTTTCAGATATTTCAGTATCGATATGTCTCCAAAAAACATTCTTTTTGACAACACTACATTGCACTTAGTTTATATTTCAGATGCCTTTTAAAAAGACTAAAATTGAAAATGTATATATTATACCGAAAATTCAACCCGCCAAAGTGGCTAGTATAAGTGACTGCATTACACGTCACTGCTGAAATCCACCTGCATTAGGCAAGTTGGCAGTCTGTTGTTAATGTCAAGCTATGATTATAACTTATCAGGTTAAACTGACAGTCCCAATCTTTATCTTCACTTCTGCTCAAATAAGAGAGTTTTCTGTTCCGCCTCACAGGGTTAACACTACAAGAGGCAATATGATTGCGAAACTCCCTATGACTCAGTACAAACCGTACCCGCCAATGCACAGTCAAGCATGTCTTTAAATTTCAGTAATCTGACTTGAGACGCTGAAAATATTCATAGTATCACCGTGGCGGAGACTGCACACTTATTTCAAGCTGCGTTTGTATGGCTATGACTATTGTCGAGGCATTATAAGAGTGCACGGATCATTTACCCGATCCCCGAGCGCACACACTTAGACGGGCACAGTCGCACACGTACCGGGCCCTCTTCTATACCATTTGTCCAAGAGAAGAGCTCTTACTGCTCATCCTGAGTCTGCTCACATTTCTAGAGCCCTGCCCACAATTCCCATCGCATCCACATAATCAAAGGCATTTTTCAATGGCCTATAGGGATGTGCTCTCTGCATGAGCAAGGTGAGGACGGGGAGGTCAGTGTTCTGTTGCGGATGGAATATTTATCATGGGGATCACTGCATGTTGTTCGGAGCAGCTGGAATACCTCTGGGCGTTGTTTTAGATTATAGAATACTATAATGAGGACCTCCTAATATTTCTCTTAATATTTCTTCCTTAGTCTGTATTATTGGATTAACTCAAAGGTCAAACATGATTTATTACATTTTGGCAAATCTTTACGTAGCAACGTTTGGCAAAATTCACACTTAAAGAATTGACTAGAAGAATTCCAATGCATGAGTGTTAATTTTTGTCCACTTCCCACAGGAAGATTTGGAATTTGAATTAGAAAGACAGGAAGTGAATTTATGAATATCACGCTTGACTAGATAATCCCAAAAGGTGCTCGATGCAGAAGAACGATGAAATCATATTTAATAACCACTAGAAACAATACAGATAAACACAGCACGAAATGTTAAAACAAGACAAAGAACAGATGAAGACTGAGAGTTTAAATACACAAGAGGATGAGTAACAGGTGAGACACTTACCAATAAAACAATGATTAACTATGGCAACTAAGGAAACAGGAGCTAAACATACAGGAACTGAACACAGGGAAACAAGACAAAAGAATATCAAAATAAAAGTCATTGAAAACAGAGACAAATGGAATAGTATTATCTATCTATCTATCTATCTATCTATCTATCTATCTATCTATCTATCTATCTATCTATCTATCTATCTATCTATCTATCCATCTATCTATCTATCTATCTATCTATCTATCTATCTATCTATCTATCTATCTATCTATCTATCTATCTATCTATCCATCTATCTATCTATCATCTGTCTTCAAAATGAAAGGCTTTTAAAACTTTTCAAAAATTTACAATTAGGTCTCAGTGTTAACATTATTTAATGCTTTAACTAACATTAACTAACTGTAACTGTATTGATTTTTCAAAACACTTATTCTTTGTTAATGTTAGTTAATAAAAAAGATTGGGACTTTTCATGTTAGTTCACACAGTGAATTAACCAATGTCCACAAATAGAACTTTTGATTTTAAAAACGTATTAGTAAATGCTGAAATTTACATAAATTCAGATTAATAATTGCTGTAGAAGAATTGTTCATTCTTAGTTTGTGTTAACTAATGTAGTTAATTATTGTGAAACATTATTGTAATTAGTAAACTTCTTTAGGCCAACTAAGACCAAATAGTTAAAATTATAGATGAAATATAGATATAATTATACATTATAGATAGAATTTCAGTTTATTCGAATATATCTTCCAAACTGTAGATTCAAAGTTGAGTTGTGTCAGGTTTGACGTGATTGGCGGTGAAATACCATATAGGCTCTCAATTTTGTAATAGAACTATTCAGAGATGGTGATGTTTGAACCTACAATGGCCAACTAAATTCAAATGTAATTATTATAAAGCAGTTTTTCTTAATGTCAGTTTCAGAATGTACAAGAAAATATTTTATTTGATAGAGTGTGATATATGAAGACATTTCCTGCATTTCTCAGGCTGTTGTTAGCAACTAAATTCCCTACTTTCTATCACCCTCAGAGGCAGATGTTTTTAAGACATCTGTGACAAAGACAATTACATTTGAACTTAGCTTAACAGAAGCCATCTGATTCATCTGGCACTTTAAATTGTTGCAAAGCCAAAATGATGGAAAAACTAAAAGTCTGGCATGTTTCAGCAAACACTGAATTGAGCCACAGTGTATTTGCACAATTGGATGTGGAAGCGTCACCTGATAAACTGCATCCACTGGGGGACAGAATTAGAAGTCAGGGATCGACTTTCATGAAATGCGCCTGGCCGAACATAATTCCCCCAAAAGCGTGAACGGTGCTCTGCCGTGATGTGAGGAGGTTAACGTTAAACAATAAAAGGGGCAGAGGAGAATGGGAATGAAGCTAATGAGAGGTGATAAGATTCATTCCAGACCTCAATTTCAAGGATGGAGGAGCAAGTGGTCTGGGAGAGTACCGTGAGACTCCCGCGAGGACTCGAGGCCCTAATGAAAGATATTAGCCTTCGAGGAAAAGAGTGATATCCCTGGATCTCACAAAGGTGAGAAGCAATCTTCAAATTTTCTGACAATGAAAGGAGTAGTACCAATCTCATGTCATTTTAAAGTAAAATACAGTTTTGACATTCCCAGTGTGACACATTTTTCATCGAAATGACTGTTTCTTAGTTTTTTTTTGTTGTTTTTTATCAGTGATGTAGTGTACTTTATTTTTATTTATTTATTGCCATCACAACCTAGTTGAATGGAATTTTTCCTGTTGAGCTCATCAACAATAATTACACAAAACTTAGACAAAAACAACACATACATAATCCCATCAATTACTAGAAATGAACACAGGTGTATCTTGAGACCGTCTTTTTATCGTGCTGCTAACTCAGTTGAGTTTTGTATGCAGAGCTGTTGTTTTTTTGATGCCAGGCATGACTCCTGTTACAAGCGTTGCAATAAAGTCTGGATGAAAAAAGGGGAAATTTTATATTCTGCAGTTTATCTCAACACGCAGAGAATGCAGAGGCTACAACGTCTGGTTTTGACTCTTATGAATGTAATTACCTATATTATGAAAGCTGTATTGAGGGCAATTTGAACGCAAGTGGATTTGTGGGAGTCCACACTTCTGGCGTGATCAGTAAACCTGATGGCTTTCTGACGATTTTGACAAACCTGTGGCTTTTTATAATTGTTTTGAGGCTACATTTTCACTTTGTTGCTATTAGAATGGTGGCCGAGGAAGCTACGCGCAAGACTACGGTATGAGGCTTGATTTTCACAAAACACAATTACAAATTTGAGCTTGCTAAAGCTGCGGCAGCAAAATGGAATTGTTAACACTTGACCTGATGATGAAGTAGCAAAATTGGTTTCTAGGGAAAGGCTTTAGCTCGGAGTAAAAAACTGAAAGAGACAGAACAGGAACACCATAGATGCTTTTATTTGAGTCAGCATGGGGAAATCAAATGGCGGCAATGTAATTTTACCTGTGACAGGAAGAAAATCATTGAAGTTAATGTTATATTTCCTCTGTGAGACCAACCCTTTTTTTTCCTAACCAATTTTCATCATTTCTTGTCCCTTCTGAAGTATCCGGCATACATGGTGTTTTCAGAAGTGAGGTGTCAATTATTTAAAAAGCTCACTGTGTCGCTCTTCATTGGCAGCTGACGCTACAAGAGTCCATGCACCTGTAGAGGCCAAACAAAACATGAACAAAATGTCCATTAGAGCCATTAAGCAATATTACTGCACGCAGCATCAAGTTGCCTAATGAATCTTCAATTAGTGCTAAAAATGCTTGAGTATGTAAAAATGGACCTTATCCAATTGAGGACAAAAAAAGTCTTATAATGATTGAATTTTTAATTAAAGCCCACTTCATTAGCTATCATCACATAATCAACCATAACTAATTGAGATTCCAAACATTTGGGCAGTCATTTCCTGTCCACATCCCGCAGTTTTAATGTAATTCCTCCATTAAGTGGGTTTCCATACTCAAATAGCCAAATTCTCAAGCAAATCAACTTTTCTGCATTTAAAAGAGTCTCTCTTTTATGGATGGATGGATGGATGGATGGGTAAATTACGTAATTTAATTACAAAATAAATGTAACTGTTATCTGTTGCTTAACTTAACAAATACAAAGGGGGTTACATCTGAATATTTTCTGTAAAAAGCTAGGATATGTTGAATAATATTAATTTGTTGCTTTGCCTGTTTTTGATGTGCACAATGCCTCCTGCCATTTAAAGGTCATTTATTAAAGCGACGCTATTCTGATGCTTTTGATTGGTTCTCTTGTTTGAATTTGCAGCGCACCACGTCTGCCAATTACATCAATCCACATTGCTGCTGAAAGCTTTAGGCTACAACCTGTCTGAGAGTTGCCACCGTGGCGAGTGATAAAAATGTGTTCCAGTGCTGGAAATTGAAAAATCATTTCATCTAGAAATCTGTATTTAACCTCAGAACGATCTCAAAGTAAAAAAAGAGGTGCTAAAGTCTGATTTTGTGGTGGATGTGCTTTAAAATTAAATGACTGTAATCTTAATTCAAGTATTTTGAAAGTCTGACAGTAATCATTGTAGAGTGTTGAGTACTACTGTTAGGTTAACCCTGCCTGATTTAAATGTTTAAAAATGATTAACAGTTGATTTTTCATTTTTTTTATTTAGAAAAGTAATCAGTTACATTACATTAATAAAGTAATTGAAATAGTTAAACTACTTATTACTTTTTAAATAGGGTAACTTGTAATCTCTATAACACTCTATACCAAAGTAACCTTCCCAACATGATAGATAGATAGATAGATAGATAGATAGATAGATAGATAGATAGATAGATAGATAGATAGATAGATAGATAGATAGATAGATAGATAGATAGATAGAAAGAACTTGGACTAAACCACTCGATTTATATGGATTAGTTTTACGATCTCTTTATGAAATTTTTGAAGCATCAAAATGGTAGTTGCGTAGCTGTCAATGGAGGGACAGAAAGCTCTCAAATTGAATCAAAAAGATCTTCATTTGTGTTCCGAAGATGAACAAAAGTCTTACGGGTTTGGAACGACATGAGGGTGAGTAATTAATGACAGAATCTTCATTTTTTAAGTGAACTATCCCTCTAAGCATCTCATCAGGGTTTCTTCAGAAGATCTCTCTTACGAAGACGACAACATTCGTTACGGTGTTTGCAGACATGACTCGTTTTTCAAGTGCACATGATGACACTTATAGCGGCCTGTTGCGACCTCTCCGAGAGGTGAATACAAAACTTGAAGTATGAACTCACAGTGCCGCCCGTCCTTATTCTCTCGAGTCGCATCTGTGCTGACAAGCCAATTAATGACACTGGCATTACTGTTTTTTTTTTGAGGTGAAGGAACCCATTTCGGTCTACGTCTCTCTTTCAGGTGAAGGAACCCATTCGGTCTACGTCTCTCTTTCTCCTCTCCTTACTTTATCTTTCTCAGTGTTCTGGCCCTTTGTGCAGACTTGTTTTTTAGAATATTAGCACAGATGGTGAAGAGCCAGTTCTCCCTCTGGACTTCCACGCTTTATAATCGACATGACGAGATGCAGGTCTGTTATATCTGGGAAGATGCGTTTGAGTCAGTAGGTGTGCTGCAAAGCACTTCGTGGCGGGGTTCGTAATTATTGCCGACAAGAGCAAACACGTAAAATGAAATCAATTTCAGAGGTTTAATTTCAGCCTGATTAAAAGATACCGGATTGTGTTAATGACGAATCATCCGACCAGGTCCAGAAACCATTGAATGTATTAGATGATTACATCTGCTGATGAGTAGCATATTTATTCCAAATCAGCGAACTCCAAAAACAAACAAGATCCAGTAAGGCGTTGGAAGAAGAAAAGGCACAAGAATGAAGAGTCTTGTCTCTGTCATAAAGGTCAATGAACTGATGCTGATTTATCTTGTCTAAATCTATGAATTTATTTAAAAACACATGAAAAAATGCAAGTTAATACATACAATGGCTTGTACTGTGTATACTTTATATAAAATTTGATTGAATTTCAGAATTTCGTTTTTTTTTTTTTTGGAGCACATAATCAATTATTTTTTGATGATACAACTGTCCTGTAAATGTAAATGCAATTCCTGAAAATAAAAATGTATTAAAAGGGGTTTGCATAGTCTTTTATTTTTATTTCTTAAAAAAAAAGGAAAGTACTTAAAAGTATTTAAATTGAATTTTAAAATAATTTAAAAACTTTGCCAAATTGAGGACTAACATAGTCCTGTGGTGCAACTAAAGTAAAAAAACAACAACAACCATAGTCCTGTGGTGCAACTAAAGTAAAAAAAAAAACAACAAAAAAAAAACATACATACAAAAATTATATTATAGACAATGCCAGTGTTTTTTTGTTTTTTTTTACCTTTAATGACAAAGCAAGGTTAATCCAGGTTGTTAAATGTGATGTGGTGCAAATATATATATATAAAAAACATTATTTTTAAAGGGTTTTCAAATGTATTTTTCTAAGTCATGTACACCCAAAATGAATGTTTAGACAGATTTAATTTAGCGTCACATGGTAATGATGCATCAAATACAGTAAACCCAGAAGGTCACAGATGTGAGCTTCCTTAACATAATGGTCAGGCACAGAGTGCAAGCATATGTGTCTAACATAATTCTGTATTTTTAGCTAAGCAGAATTATGAATATTTTGAATCTGGTGTAACCATTGCCTTGTGCCTGGGTAGAAGGACCAAGTCCGAGCCTATTCAAGTCCATTTTTGATTTAATACAAGAGATGGATTGTTCCTGTAATAAGTTCATGGTATAGCTCTATGCATTGCATGGACATCATAGAAACTTACTCCGGCTCTGGTCATAACAGATCTAATTTGTTAAACGCCACCTTCCATTTTCAATACTCTTTGCTTAGATATTTCACGCAGTGCTAGTCTACCAGAAGAAAGAAGCAAAAGAGCTTTTAATGTCTGGGCCTATAAAAGGCTTGAGGAGAAAAAAAGCCATCAAAAAACGACCTTCTGACATTTTATCTGCCTGTATCAATCACCCAGCTGACACAAAATAACACCCAGGTTTTTGACAACAGACATGGATCACTGGCTTTTGAGGCATTTACTGAATGTCATGGCTTAGCATGTTTTATGCTAGGCTAAAGGTCCTGAGCTCAACAACAAAACTTTCCAATGTTAACAACAGTTTCTTTTCTATCAGCCAACAACCACAACAGGTAAAAGTCAGCATGAAACGGCATTCAAAACCCATTTGATGTCTGTAATGCTGGTGTCCCGCTAGCTGGTTTTCAGCAGACGCTTCATAGTTAGTAGAGGATTGGTATATTGAAACTGTATTTTAAATGCCAATTTTTATCCATGATGTTTGTGTTTTTAAAGGAAGTTTAAATGTTTTAGTTTACCCAAAAATGAAAATTGTCTTCATTTACTTATATGTCCCATATGTCATTCCAGACCAGATTCTAGAATGTTCAAGTTGTTTCTATTACACAGTGAAAGCCAATGGGGTCCAAAGTTTCAAGCTCCAAAAAGGACATCACGGTATAGCTTCTGCAGCAATAAGATTGCTTTGAATGGTGAATAGAGAGACATTTGAGTGGTCATTCACTCTCAAATCAAATCACTGATCAACTAATTTATACAGAACCTGAATCGAATACGGCAATATATCAGAAACATCAAACCTTATTGGTTCTTGTGAGTCACATGACTGAGTATCATGATTTGATTATTCCTTTAAAGGTGCACTATGTAACTTTTTACCAGGCCCTTCAGTGGTAAAAAAACAAAAACAACAACAACAACAACAACAAAAAAACCTTCATGCATTTTGCAGAAGAACATTATTTTAGTTGTGCTTTGGCTCTGCTTAACTCATAAAAAATTCACTATTAGGTTTAAGAGATACAGTATAAACAGTTTAGATGGAAAGGGTCTCAAGCTGACTAGCTGAAGACGTTACTGTAGCTTTACCCATAAATCCCACAGTACTTCCTCGAAAATAAATTCCAGCACAGCGCAACAACAACCATAATGAAATGACCCTTCACAATACATAATGCTTTATAGATATCATTCTGAATGGTAACAAACGTAAAGTTTTTCTGATGTAAGACTTTTATTTTGAAAGACGTGCATGATCGCTGTTGACACTTCTGTCAGACACAGTAAAGAGTGCCTGAGAAAAATGTGTTTTCATGATTCAGTATCTGTGTCAGATGAGATGTTGTCAGGCTATATGTCAGTGTCATTTTTCGAACGTTATTTTTTAAACTTGTTACAAAATAAAACATTTTTGAGAGTCTCACTTCAGAAAAACGAACGTTGCTGTCCTGTCAGCCGTTACTGTGCTCGTAGCGTGCACTCTTCAATTGCACGCGCAATTATAAAATATAAGTATTATAAATAAAGAGTAGCCTACATATATCCATATGTCTCATTAACAGTTCACGTTATTATCATGTTTCACTTTGTGCTATTTTGATATTTTTTAATTACTGTGGTGGCTATACCCACTTAATAACTTTATTGTATCAACAAAAAGTACTTTATTGAGACAAAAGTCAATAATATTAATTATGAGAATTGGACTCTATTGACATTATACAGTATATATATATATATATATATATATATATATATATATTAACTTGAAAAAAAAAAAAAAAATATAATCTCTCTCTCTCTCTCTCTCTCTCTCTCTCTCTCTCTCTCTCTCTCTCTCTCTCTCTCACACACACACACACACACACTCACTCACTCACT
>FLSR01000817.1:63525-77534 GCA_900092035.1 Leuciscus waleckii | reverse complement strand
GTCCGCGAGAAAGAAAACGCTTTTCAATTATGCCCTTCCAGACTCTGTCTACGAAGCAAAGTGAAGTAGCAGAGTTTGGTATTACCAGGCTACCAGTTTGCAGCGCGGTTTCAGAAACCCTCCACCTTCCCCAGCTCCACCTGTATAGATCTATTACAGGTAATTGCGTGGAAAAGAGCGCAAGTATGTTTTTTTTTCTTTTCTTTTTTTTCTTCTTTTGTGTTCTGCAGAAGAAAGACATTCACATGGTTTGCAATGACAAGGGTGAGTAAACGATGACAGAAATTTCCCTTTGACTGTGAAAGCCATCTGGACACTTTAAGAGGTATTGTCTTTGAGTGTGGGCTGAAGGTGGATTGCTCCATTGCTGATTATACAGCAGTGGTCTCATCAGCAGCCTCGTAGATTATCTGTGTTCAGGGTTGCACTCCTTCCTTGCATGTCCACATCGTTCCTCTCCTCCAGACCATCTGTTCCATGCTGCCAATCTTTGGTGGTTGCCAGATCCTGCTTCCTTGATCCTCCGTTCGCTCACAGACTGCAGCTGAGAGGATACAACCCATTGTAACTTCAGAGGTAATCTGTTTTTTTGGCTTTGACTTGAGAGACGCACGATTAGAGGACGTCCTGCTAGGTGTCTCAAAAACACTAGTACTATTGTGTTCACCTGATTCTCACAAAGGTCAGTCCCTGACATACAGTAGCTTTAAGGAGTTATTTAATACATGACTGTAATTAGTGGGAAATCATCACTATTACTATCAAGTGTTATTGTAGTATTATTGATATATTTTTATAGTATTTTATTGACGTTATTGACCCCAATATGATTCATGCTTTGAAGACATGCAAAGCCGAATGAGAGCTGTGTGTGAGAAACAGACCAAAAGTTATCTATTCCCTCGTAATATTCAGGTGATCTTTTCTCGACTGGGCTGAGTTTGCCGGTGGATCACCTCCAGGTGTTCCTTTGTTAGTATATGACAGTCACATCCCTGAACTAACTGAGGCGGCTCCAGATTCAGAACAAAGCTGAAGAGAGCTGTGGCATTGCATTATTCTGTGTATTGAAAATGTTCTGTCGTAAAATGGCATGCTCTTGTGATTGTGCCAATGAGTCAAACAACATCACAATATGTGGTTTACACCAAAAAAAGATGCTATTCAAGGTTCAGGCTTTGAAAGCTTGTTATTGTTGATTTAATTTCCATTTGAATTTTTCATAGACTGCTCGTTGCATCCATTTCTGTCCAATATACATTTAAAGGGATAGTTGAGCCAAAATGTCATTCTGTCGTTATTTATTCACCCTCATGTCCTTCCAAACTAATTGACGTTCTTCTGTAAACACAAAAGAAGACATTTGGCAGAATTTCCTGCTCTTTTCCATGCAATGAAAGTGAATGGTGACCAGGACACAAGCTTTAAAATGACAAGAAACACACCATAAAAGAATACTAGTAATCTATATATGACTTGTACACTATATTTCATGTTTTTTAAAGTCATTAGGGGTCCAAACACCAAAAGCTGTTACCCATATTGTGTTTGTTTTTCTTCTTCATTATTTTTTGCCCATAAAAGTGTTTAGCCGGCAGAGACCGTAAAGTGTAAAAACCCCAAAATTGGCAGGATGGTCCCAATTGTTCACCACTACTCAGACGCACAGACACACTTCCGCCAGACAGTAGGTGGTGCTAGCATAAGGCAAAGAATTTTCTCAAAAACCTACTTATTTGAACTCCTCCTAGGCCGTCGGTTCAATCTTCACCAAAATAGGCACGCAGCAGCTAGGGACGATGCCGGCAAAAAGTTGACAAAAACATATTGAATTTGAGTCAAAACATATTTTGATCAAACCCTAAAACAAAAATTACCCAAAGAGAAAAAAAAGCCATGGAACACAAGGCAAAAGAAAAGTACTAAATATGACATTTTAAAAGTCCATTATCAAATTTTTGCATTTTTGGAGCCTTGCTGTGTCAACATTATTTCTGCTTTTCATTATTTCCTTTGTCGAGCACACACATTTTTGTTTAGTTTTTTTGCCAGTTATGTGCGTGCTTTTGTCCTGTTTTTGCTAAATATAAAATGCTGCAAAGAACCATTAAACAACTTTTATATAAGAGTGTAGTAAATGTTCACCATCTGAAGGACAACTTGTCTCTGTGTAACCCCTCCTTGCCTACTCACTCCACTCTAAGCGGGACTCAAACTGGCGTCTCCGGCATGGGAGGCAGTGCGCTAACAGGGATGCTAAAGACGGCAGTCTCAAGCGTCAGACACTATTGTGCCTCTTGAGATCAGGGGAGTGAGGTTTACCTGCAAAGCTCTTACTATAGCTGGCCTCCGTACACTCGCCCCCTTAACCTCACTCCCACCCGGGTCACGGCACCAATATAACCCCTCCGGTTCTACTCATCCCACTCCGAGCAGGACTTGAATCAGTGTCTCCGGCATGGGAGGTTGGGGCACTATCAAGGACGCTAAAGACCGCAGTCTCTAACGTTAAATGCTAGTGCGCCTCTTGAAGCCAGGGGAGAGAGGTTTACCTGCACTTACCAGATGGCCTCTGTTACATCTGCAGGAAAACAAATGCTCTTAAGGTTAGGCTGCAACATATGGAATGCAACAAGCTCTGCATTGAGACAAACAGTACCAGAAAGTTTTCCAGCTTGTCAAGTTTTTGCTGCATAATCAGCAAGGTCAAGGTCAGAATGCTCTACATTTATGACAGATTGTTCTCAGACTTCATAAGTAACCTGGAATTTTTGTCAATGCGATTCCTTGCAGGTTTCTGCTAGAGACAGAGAGAGGCTTCTCGTACACTGACACTACAGAGACTGGAATCAAGGTTTTTTTTGTTTACTTATTTATGATTGCAGAACAACAATGGGGAAAATGCACAAACATTTTTCATGGTCATTCACGAAAACTTTTCAGAATTAGCCGATTATTTTATTCTTGTAAGTTTATTAGATTTTTGTCCCGCTCAATCCTTCAAACTCCCCTAAATGATTAAGATTTGATTAATGATTGTTTTAGTAATTGTACACTTGAGGGAAAAATATGCAATTCCTTAATAATCAGTTAAATCAATAAATACATTTCAAAATTCTTGCAAAAGGTATGTTTACCCTAACTAGTCTTCAGTCTTTTTAGATCCCTTGGAACACTTGGAATATACGGCACGCGTCGTATGGGATCAATCTGTCATATTTTTGCGTCTTTTTTAAAGAGCGTGATGTTGCTGGCACTAGCAAGATGTATTTGGACACTCATAAACACTTAAATGTTAATAACAAAATATCAAACCAAGTGGCATTTAATGTTATAGAAAAAATGCATACTTTTCAAACAAAACATTTCACAAAAATATTTTTTCACAATAGGGGTGAATTCAGGATGACTGGGACACTTTTTTTTTTAGATGAATGGGAAAAAGTGTCCCAATTCAACCTGAATTCACCCCTATGTTTTGGAGCTACTGTAGAACTATTTGTGCAATTCAGTTTGGAAAGCTCTTATATGAAAAACCAATGCATCACAAGGTATATTCTGAGATATTCTTCCACACAGTCTGGTGTTTTGTTATTTCCGTTATGTTTTTCATGGGTGTCGATGAAGGTGATAGTTCGCGTGTGGCCTGTGTGACATATAATGTGGGTAGCTTTTTTTGGTGACACATTTCGCTCAATCATGTGTGAGGCTTCCTCTGCAGAAAACAGTCCAGATGGCAAAACGACTAATCACAAACAAAACAGGTTGCATCATTTCCCAATTAATGCTGTCAGTTTAGCGACAGCAGTGTGTGGAGTGAATAACACCCCAGTAAGTGTCCACAGGGCAACCGGAGTGTGATTTGAAATGAAAAGACATTGAAACTAAATATTCTACAAATAAATGACTGAATAATAAAAACAGGACAAAGGAAATTGTGCTAGTGCTGCACACCTAATAAATCTAGTTATAATGAGGAGTGGGATAAAGTGTGCCAGTTTTTGCTTCGGTTGTCCTTGAAGGAAAGAGAAATGAAATATTAGCTGAGGTAAAACTAATATGTCTAATTATATTTCGGGATACATGCCATCAACTGAAATTGTGTGCTACCAAGTGTCAATATCACATTAGGAGTAAGTTGTCATGTCAAGAGGTGGCTATTGAATTATTGGTACATATTATTACAAATATTAATAAATTAATGATTGATAAATAAGGTACAATGATTTACATTTCAAATTACAATATAAAGATTTTAATGCAAAATACCATTCAAGAAACCATTTAATATTCAGAATACATTAAACAATTTTTAAACATTTTTTAATAATATTAGAAACAATATTAGTTTAGCCACAAACAACGCGTACCCTGATCTGGAGTTTAGTTTACCTCACAGACTGCAAGTCCTACTTGACAGCACCATGAAAGCGAATCCGAGCGCTAATGATACGTTGGATATAGTAGTAGAGGTGTGAATGAATTCTAGCCATTTCATTCTTAACCAACCTACAGTTAGAAAACGGAATAAAACTTGAGCGTTTGAGCAACCGAACTCACATCTCCAACCCATATTTCTCTGTGACATGTCAACAGGTGGCATTTATAGCATAGGGGGGGTGATGCTTTAGATTCTAGAGAGCATTTGATTGGACAGAAGATGTGATGAGAAGCTGAAGTCCGCGGTGATGTCATTAAAATCTGTGATCCATTTTAGCTGAAGTGAGAGACTGTAAGTTTTGAATGCTTATATCTCCTAAATGGGAATCTTGTTTTGGAACACACCCGCTTATTCATAACCTTAAGGCTAACATACATACTAAGAGCTACAAAACTAAAATTTGATTTCAGGGGCCTTTAAATGTGGATTATTTTTGGGAGGAATATTTACTGTCTGCCTTAAGTAAAAATGAAATTTCAAATATCGCCCAATGAGGGCAATTAAGGCTAGAAATTAAAATGGCAAGGGAAATAACACATTATATCTTGGAAGAATACATCGTAAGACGAAAAATTATTTTAGGAAACAAAGTAACTGTCTAAAGCAAACACTGTTCATATATTCACAAAGCAATTAATTTGATGTAAGGCCTTGACCCCAAGCATCTTATCATAACGTGTAACTTACTGTATAATAGCATGACAACAAAATATTGACAAAGAGAAATGCAAATGCAGAAATTATGAGCTTTGGGAATATTGCGGAGGATGGCGCACGCATTTTCATTTAAATGAAGTGCAAAGAGATCACTGGAAGTTTTTGAAATGCAAAAGGGAATGATATCAAGCAACAACAACAGCTGCAGCGGAGATCGGCGCTGTCATTGGTCCAAATGCACATATTCAGCTATGCTAATGAATCATCCATTGTCACTGGATTAAAAAGAACATGAATGCATAGACTGAGCCAAGGAATGGGGTGCAAGGCCACGGTCTTGTCATTTGTCTTGTCCTGTTTTCGAAATAAATGTTTTCTGGCTGCTTAGAGGATAGGAACAGAGAGAGAAGGGGTAAAATCCATCGTGGGTAATTAAATCCGAAAATCGGTCCATTTTCCATGCAGTGGTCTGTGAGAATGCCAGCTGCCATGGGCCATGGTTAACATACGCAGGCGAACGCAAAGCAATCAGCGCGACGTATCTGCGGTGGCAGTAGCTCTTTCCACTTCCCAGGCTCAGTGGGGACGACAGACGGACTGTCGGGGATTCTGGAAGATTCCGTCTCGGATAATGCAGGTGTGGAGATCAGACCGCAGACAGACAGGCAATTAGTGGAGGTTCTGTTTTGAATTCTGTGGAAGTCTACTGGGTTCAGGACGGGTCCCCGGCTCTTTCATGCATTTTGTTCTCGTGTCAGTGTTGGGAAGCTACAGAGGCCTACTTCCAAACAGGCCATGAGCTACTCATCATTTAAGTTACAAGTTCAAAGGTTAGAAAAAAAAAGAAGTTAGCTGCACTACAATCTACTAACAAAAAGTAGCTGACGAGGGAAAACACTAGGTTTGAACAGATATATCTATACTACCGGTCAAAAGTTTAATAATTAAGATTTTTTCAAATGTTTTTGAAGTCTTTATTTTTACCAAGACTGCACTTATTTATTCAAAGATACAGTATAAACAGTAATTTTGTGAAATATTATGTTATTTACAATCACCAAATCAGCATATTAGAATGATTTCTAAAGGATCATGTCACACTTAAAACTGGAGTAATGATGCTCTAAAAAAAATATTTAAAAAAGCGTTGACATCATAAGAATAAATGACATTTAAAAATTATAGAAAAGTTCTAATAAATTAAAAATTATAGAAAAGTTATACACTCACCTAAAGGATTATTAGGAACACCATACTAATACTGTGTTTGACCCCCTTTCGCCTTCAGAACTGCCTTAATTCTACGTGGCATTGATTCAACAAGGTGCTGAAAGCATTCTTTAGAAATGTTGGCCCATATTGATAGGATAGCATCTTTCAGTTGATGGAGATTTGTGGGATGCACATCCAGGGCACGAAGCTCCCGTTTCACCACATCCCAAAGATGCTCTATTGGGTTGAGATCTGGTGACTGTGGTGGCCATTTTAGTACAGTGAACTCATTGTCATTTTCAAGAAACCAATTTGAAATGATTCGAGCTTTGTGACATGGTTCATTATCCTGCTGGAAGTAGCCATCAGAGTATGGGTACATGGTGGTCATAAAGGGATGGACATGGTCAGAAATAATGCTCAGGTAGGCCGTGGCATTTAAACGATGCCCAGTTGGCACTAAGGGGCCTAAAGTGTGCCAAGAAAACATCCCCCACACCATTACACCACTACCACCAGCCTGCACAGTGGTAACAAGGCATTATGGATCCATGTTCTCATTCTGTTTACGCCAGATTTTGACTCTACCATCTGAATGTCTCAACAGAAATCGAGACTCATCAGACCATGCAACATTTTTCCAGTCTTCAACTGTCCAATTTTGGTGAGCTCGTGCAAATTGTAGCTTCTTTTTCCTATTTGTAGTGGAGATGAGTGGGACCGGGTGGGGTCTTCTGCTGTTGTAGCCCATCCGCCTCAAGGTTGTGCGTGTTGTGTCTTCACAAATGCTTTGCTGCATACCTCGGTTGTAACGAGTGGTTATTTTAGTCAAAGTTGCTCTTCTATAAGCTTGAATCGGTCGGCCCATTCTCCTCTTGACCTCTAGCATCAACAAGGCATTTTCGCCCACAGGGCTGCCGCATACTGGATGTTTTTCCCTTTTCATACCATTCTTTGTAAACCCTAGAAATGGTTGTTCGTGAAAATTCCAGTAACTGAGCAGATTGTGAAATACTCAGACCGGCCCGTCTGGCACGAACAACCATGCCACGCTCAAAATTGCTTAAATCACCTTTCTTTCCCATTCTGACATTCACTTTTTAGTTCAGGAGATTGTCTTGACCAGGACCACACCCCTAAATGCATTGAAACAACTGCCATGTGATTGGTTGATTAGATAATTGCATTAATGAGAAAATGAACAGGTGTTCCTAATAATCCTTTAGGTGAGTGTAATAAATTGCATTAATAAATCACAACTTTACTGTTTTTACTGTATTTTTTATCAAATAAATGCAGCCTTGGTGAGCATTGTCAAATTATTTTTTTTCAATCTTAAATCCAAACTTTTGACCGGTGGCATATAAATAATTAAAAAATAATTACCCGCTGACGTATTGAAATAAACGGAATAAATCGGACACTAGAATGAAGTTGACATGCGCTCGCTAGACATGATAATCCACCAAAGTGCTTGAGGCAGAAGAATGATGAAATAAACACCAGGAACGATACACAGGAAAAAACACCACGAAACTTCAACACAAGACAAATGAAACTAACAAGATGGTAATAGAAACAAGGAAACAGGAACTAAACCACAGGAAGTGAACACAGGCACAGCAAGACAACATAATATCAAAATAAGAGTCCATGAAACTTCAACACAGAGAATCATGACAAATATTACATCCAAATCATTCCACTTTCTTTCCACACATTTCCTGTCAGACCTCCACAGTCTTTTTCAGATTAAGATGCACCGAAATTTGGGCAATTGAAAATATGTCAGAAATGGTTTCAGTTGGCAGAAATCATTGAGCAGAACAGTGCCATTTAATTGTCGCTTCTCCAGTGTCGCATTTTCACTGTGTCAACGTTTAACATGGATAAGCTACAACAGGTAAACATATCAGCTGTGTGGACGCACTTCACTGTGACCAAATATGATGCTATCAATATGTAAAATTTGTTCGGCTGAAATTACGAGAGGTGGCTTGTTGTTGTAAAAATGTTCTTAGAGGAATGGCTGCTTTGTGCCAGCTCCAAATGATGTTTTATTAACAAAGTTATGTAAGGAACACGCTCAAATGACCTACCAAATCTGCACAAGAGTTTCTCAACAGTTTTTCTATATCCCTCCGCCACCCTGACTACTCACTCTCGGCTGGTTCCTATCCCAGCCAGAGATACAGGGGGAGTATTTAGGGTTCGGTCTCAGAGCCCTCTCCTCAGACAGCACTCTTAACTCTATCTGATTATTTGTAAGTGTGAACTCGCGAAATTCCGTGTAAGTATAGCAGTAGGCTATAGTATAGCTGCTCTTAGTATAACAGTATGCAGTTAAAATGTCTGTGTAAATGCATTTATGCCACATCTGAGCAGCATTAAACAGTCTGTGTAAGACACCTACTTGCCATTTCAGAAACTACTTTGCCAACTTTGCAGTGTGCATTCATTTCAGCGAAGAAATCTGTTGTTGTGTCAGTCGTCAGGACCCGTGTGTTTATCTGAGCAGTGTCCGGCCCCGTCTGACAAACACTCTACTTCATGACGCACCCCCTTCAGCTCGCCTGGTTACGTTTGTCAGGATGGTACGGCTTTTCACCACAAAAGAACTGCTGAGATTACTTACGCACTTGCATGTCTTTCTCGCTCTGTCTGAAGAGCAGTGATTGTCTGTTTGATTCATGAAGCCTGATTCTCAAGAAGATACTTTGTAGCAATGATTCCTTTGCAAAATGTATTGCCGTATACTGTCTGAGTTCCAGTTCAAAACATCACTTACAGTTATTGGTAAAAGTTCTACTTTCTTTAATGTTTAACATAAAAAAAAAACACAAACATTGCATTTAAGGACACATGACATGGATTTTTAATTTTTATTTTAATATGTTCCGGAAGTTGCACAAAAAACAATTATTTTCAACCTTCATACTGACCTGACCCTTTGTCTGATTTTTTTTTTTTGTGTGTGTTTTTTTTTAAAAGGCCGGCTCCTTTAAGGCTAGTCAGTAAATGACCACTGTTATGATTGTCTAACAGGAAACAGTATCAACACCTGCTTGATATTGCATGTGAATAAGTGTTTTGTAAACATTATTCATATAAAACCGTCATTTACAGACAAAGCATTATGAAAATGTACTTATATTCGTGATGCAGCTGTCAGATCCAGTAGAGATCTCTCAACAATAATCTCTTTGTAAACTCTCCATTACACTGTAAATCATTTTACAAAACAAAATGCTTTGAACAAACATATAATCCTCCGATACGATGTGGGATGCCTTTCAAATAAACCATCCACTTGTTTCCGATGCTAGGATCCTTCTGAAGTCTGTAAAAAAAAACTAAAAAAACAGCCGTTTAAACTGGACGCATGTCATGTGTCCTTAAATGCAATGTTTGTGGTTTTTTTTTATGTTAAACATTAAAGAAAGTAGAACTTTTACCAATAACTGTAAGTGATGTTTTGAACTGGAACTCAGACAGTATATGGCAATACATTTTGCAAAGGAATCGTTGCTACAAAGTATCTTCTTGAGAAAGTGAATATTCTTTCAATGAAAGACTCAAGTGTGTGGAGTATGTCAGAAACTGAACTCGTGTCTGTGTACTGTATTCAGTGTAGACAGCGTCAGGGATTATAATGGGTTGTATTTGCTTTTGAAACAATGTGACACTCACATCCAGTGTTGGCAAGTGTCAGACGTTAAGCGACTGAATGCCAGTGGGCGGAGCCTATGTGCTATGATGTATAACTATTCATTGATGTTTTGCTCTGGAGGCAGGCATATGCAAAAGTATTTACCCGTGTGATGTTACAGATCCCATAATATCAAAATGAGCCATTTTGGACTTCATAAATAAATGCTTTGGACGGTTTAAGTGATGAAACTTACAGGATGTTTTAATGGTACAGAGAACTCTTATATATCAAAAGATCAAGGCAAACTTGATTTACCATGTTATGAACCCTTTAAAAAACATAACATAACATAACATTTTTTAAAAGTTTTTTTTTAGTTTTTGGTTGGATGTGATCCAGGAATTCACAAAAAATATATTACACTCACTGCAAGATTCACTAAAGGAATTATGCAAATCTTGTAACAGCAAAAATACTCCCACAAAATTAGTGCTGAAAGCAATTTGCATGACACAGTTCACCATCTGTGGTCGAAGAGGACCTACTAGGTTGTGGAGGATTCAGGAGAGTTACAATATCTGGCATACTTTAATTTTATTTGTTCATCAGCTGAAAAAAAAAAAGTGATTCCGACGATATTGTTCCTCCGTGTTGTTATCGTTATGTGGTGCGAACTTCCCTATTCTCATTGATTTATAGCCTAACAATTATTCAACTTTATACTGATAGTTAAAAAATTACAGTTACTTCATTTATGTACGGTGCAGTACTATTTCAATGGATTTAGCACCTGTGTTTAGTGAATAAGACGCAGGTTTTGCGCAGAAGTACTGTTCAGTGAATTCACCCATGAGAATCCCTCAGGCAAGTGTTACAGTGTCACAGCAGCGAGTCTCATCAACTCCTACGTAAGTTAATTAATCTCAAAGGTAAAATGAATGAAAGCCTAATTTAAAAGCATCCTCTGTGTACCTCTATTCAGCAGTGAGATGCCTGTCAAAACATCCCATGTAATATATCTGTCTCTAATCATCATTACTATCACATCTACTGTATCTCTGGAGAAAGAGCGGAAGAACACTGTATTCTTCACGTGGTGTTTTAATTATTTATTTCATGTTTATCTCTAACTGTACTTTCGCTGTTTCTTTGAACATAGATGATACATGCTAGTGTCAGGAAGATCCACTTTGATCACAGTATTAACACTATCACTGTTTGCAACAGCATAAAACAATCAATTATATGCACTGTAGATGGAAAAAGGGCTTTTTTGAGCTGCTCAAGTTGACCTCAGAAAGTTTCCTTAGATTGGTTCACTGTCTGTTTGCTTCTCTCTTCCAGCAACAAGTGCAAAAACAATAACCAATAAATGGGTAGAAGCTGTTAGGTCTGAGAACTCTGTGTTAACCGCACCACAAAGGGTTAAATTAATTTCACCATAAGATTGCGATCAAGCAAACATGCGTTGTAGTGACAGAAGTTTCAATGCAACAGTCAAAGCTCTTTATGCACACTCTCCAAGCTCTCCAGCAGAATACATACACTCCATATAAGAAAAATATGTTTTTTCAAAAAACCAATTTGCAGTCGCTTGACTCTCGGGGTTACAATGACATGTGCACTGCGGGGCATATTTGCTAGAGCGTTTCATGGATTCAATTAGTTCATCGGTGAGGCACAAGAACCGCTTCTCTCTAGGCAACCATTTTGATTGAATATTTATAGATTTGCAATGTAATGAGATCTGTAAAATGCTGACGTACATTTCCTCTGAACGCAACATGAAACTTAGTATGAGATACAGCCATGGTGGCGACTGTTCAATTAAGTAAAGCTAAAGCCATCTCTATTCCTGAGTACAGAGATGCACACTGTGTTTTAGTGTTTTAACTTCAGTAGTGTAACTTTGCCGATTTTCAACCCGCTTTGTATTGAACCCGCCAATGTTGGTGGTATATGTAAATGCACAATGTTTACTCGCTCTCTGTGTTACCTGGACCGAGAACTTCACATTTATTTGTCAGAAAAGTCTTTTTGACAGCTCCAGGGTTTTCGTGAACACCGAAAGTAACTCATTCCCACTAAACTTTTACTCTTTGTATTCTTGCACCCAGTCAACACCATTATGACTTAGAGTTTAAGAAGTATTTCCAACTTAAGCAAGGTGGTATTTTACTCTGGTCAAGCGTATCTATAGCAGACTGGTGGGAGTGGCCTTGAACAGCAACATGCCCAGTGCATTATGGGTATTGAAGTTTTTCTACCTATTTGGCAAAAGGGAAGACAATAGCCTCTCTAGTCAGGTAGCACCGATTAAAAAAAATAAAAAAATAAAAATCACCTTTCTACTGTATAGCCAAGTTTTTTTTGAAAGCCCATTTTGTCAGTGGTGAAATACCCCTTTAATAAGGCAACATGATATCCAGTCTGAAACCCATTTTACTAATGCAATGTGATGTATTTAGTGATGTCCCAGGTTCCTTTGGCTGACTTCGATGGATCCCCTGCCTGACCAGAGCACGAGGGGAAGTGCATAGGGAAGTTAACGAGTGTATGTCTAAAAGTGGAGTTTGTAGTTTGCTAAGGGAAGGGCGTTAAAAAAGTAGACTTAAATGCAGCCATTGGGCCCTATTTTAACGATCTGAAACGCAAGTATCAAGCGCGAAACGCAACTAACTTTGTATACGCTGGTATAATAGCAACAGCGTCTTGGGCGCTGTTGCGCAGAGGAAGAAAACCGGTGGATCCGAGCTCTCATTTTTGAACTGTTTTGTGCCGTCGCGGTTGCCACGGTAATCGCGTTGTGCGCGACTTTTGTTTGTTTTGTTTTATTTTAATAAAGTCCCAGTCACGCCGAGCCCTGTCTTCTTCCTTCATGACTCTTTAACCTCATCACACTTTTATTTCATTAAAATGAATTAACCCCAAGAAAAGTAAGGTTTAATACTATATTGGTTATCATAGATGTTACTGTATGTCGAATTCATTGTTGTGATAACGCTGCGCAGTTTTCCGTGTTCTAAACAATTGTAAAAGTACATTCGAACATACCCACATCATTTGTACATTGTACCCACATGTATATTGTAGTTGTACTCACACATACTGATTAATCTTTATGTATAACACATGCTATATTTATTTACATTGCCATAAACACCAGCTAAACAATGTCAATAAACTAACGTTAAACACAAATCTAAAGTAATAATGCTTTCCTTACATAAACATAACTATTACCGAATGCTACATTTGGAAAATATAAAATTAAGCATGCTTTGTCGACAGAACCAGCTGCACGAAACAAGCTAACGTTGCTTGATAGACGCTACAACTACAACTACCGCATTTTGTCCAGGACTCCACGCAGTACGAGCGGAAACCGAGGGTAACGCGGATATGACGCAATTGACTGGCGACTCCCAGATCTCCCCTGCTCTAACGCCCCGTTTCCTTGGTTAAAATCACAATTTTCTCATGATTTAAAAATAGTTGGAAACATTTGGGATATTGTAAGTAATCAACTTAACAAAATTTATAACACTGGCCTTGGGATTTTGGGATATTTTAAGGTAAAATTCTTACATATTGTACCTTTAAGAGCAGGCGCGCTTGTTCCATGGCGGATTGATATTATAACGGCGGATTTGCCAGGCGCGCGCCAGGAGCGGTTCACAGTCGAGGAGACCGACGTTCTCGTCAGGGGCGTAAAACACAGAGAAGTGACATTGAATGGGGATGGAGAAACACGCCCAAAATTAGCTTCGGTTAAACAGGTGTATAATAATGTGGGTAAATGTGTAAGCTAGATGTATGCTTTTTTTCACATCTTCATGGACACAACAATGATTTCCCTCATGTGTTAATATTTTTCCTTGTAATAATGTATGGTTTTCTAAAAATAAGAACTGCTGCGTCTGTGTGTAGATGAGATAAGCAAAGTGTATGCGTGTTGTGCACACGCTACATTGGTTATGGCCAAGCATGCGCCCTTAAAATAGCATATGAATAACATGCGCAACGCGCCACTGACTTTAGACTAGG
>FLSR01000817.1:41493-63519 GCA_900092035.1 Leuciscus waleckii | reverse complement strand
ACTCGAAAAGGATGTTTTGGGGGCCGGAAAAGTTTTTGAAAACTATATGTGATAGACGCCATGTTAAATACAAAAGCATAATTTTGTGAAAACGGTGATGTCATGCGCATGCGTATTACGTGATCAATCTATAGTTGCGTTGTGTTTCTTTACAAAGTGACATCGACAACTACTGGCCTGGCAGCAGAATACAGCATTTTTAGTCATTTTCTCTGATCTGTCTGAATGGGGATCGTTTTGACAACGCTGTCGTCTGTACGCGAAAAACGCGAGGAAAAATTATTTCGTTTTTAGTATATCATTGTTGTGTAAAAGTACACTGAGTACATCTTGTTCGTGAATGAGGATCAGCTGACCAACTAAACAATTGTCTTTCGTTAAGTTGAAAGTGCAATAATGAGATTCGATTTGGGAACAAATGGTTACTGAATCGGCTGAATAAATGATTCGACGGCTGTCTCATAAAGCTATCCACTGTCACAAAGAAGTATCCTGCAAAATATTTGCTGAATATATCAGTGATGTAATGTGAACTGATCTATTAAGTGAACCAATTCAGTACAATTCAAGTGAAACTGTATTTTCAACAAGAAACAAAGACAGGATAAATGCGAGTTTGCCAAAATAATGGCTAAATGTGGTTCTTAGTAGCATTATTACCCAATAAACCAAATGTGACATCTTTTGAAAAAATTCATTTTAGAGCAAGATTAACTTACATTACATTTCTATAAAAGATTACACGGTCAAAAGAAATTGAACACTTTTTTTTTTTATCTTTACGAACATTAATGTCAGAAGCTTTGAAAGTAAAGAGCAAAATGAGAGTTTCAGATCTTTTCTAGCCTACTCTGTTTTCACATATTGATGGATTTGCACCACATTTTTCACAAAAAAAACTTGCTGGCCTGAGCATATTTGAAAAGATAATCAGTGTTGAATTTAGACTGAAACGGTGGTTCAATAATAGTGATTAGTGACTCTACAACTTCTTTATATATACACTCAAAAAAAAAAAAAAACTCATCAGTTGAATGTATATTAATCATGTGGCATCCTTAAAATCAAACTGAACTGTATTACATTGACCTCATGTCATTTTCTAGAAAAAAACTTAACTGTATTACATTGACCGGATGTCATTAACATTTGGTAATTAACTAATGATTTCACTGTCAACAGTAACGTTTTTTTCACCATAGAATTGCTTCGCCTAACAAAGTGCACATAAAGAGGGGGAAAAAGTACTAATTTTAACTGTGACTGGGTAAGAAATTACATTGTTATTGTTAGAAATGTCTAAAATACTCAACTTTAGCAGTAGGCTATCCGTTGAAAGTTCTCGAATGGCGGCAAAAAAGTCCCTTGCATGCAGTCCACCGCTCTCAGTGACATGCGCAGTAGGCGGGGTCAGGCCACAAACTTAAATTTCTGTCATTAATCCAAGTAAATTCACTCTCATTACATGTACAACCTAGGCAATTTACATTTCTTCAAAAAACAAACAAAAATACATCTGCTTATAAATGTCTATTATTTTAATTGATCTAAAAAGAGTGATTTATGGTCATCCAATGAATGCCCATGAGCACTTTTTGGAGTGATGCATGTATATCTCAGAAATGAGCGCTTCTACCTGCTTCTGTTTTAAAATGCCCCTCTGCTGCAGAGGTCATGCTCTATTAACTGTAATACTTTGCAAAGCCCTTGAGTGAAATTCCCATGAAATGATGAAGGATATAACCATTTGCCATTCCCCTAAAATCTTTCTTGTGCTATATATCCTGTGTCCTAATTCTTTTATTGCTTGTTTTATAAGTTGCTCAGAACTTTAACCAATTGGCTCCTGCTATGCTCTTTGTAAAACTGGCTTTACTGAGCCACATATGAGTGATTCAGAAGAGCCAACATTTTTCAAAAGTCCAGACTCTGGTCAGGCAAGTCAGGTTTCTGTGTTAAATTGGAAGAAATTTGGTGAGCGACATATGAAATCAAGTGTAAAATCTTTTCAACCTGGACTACAAGCACAGTTTTAGCCCTGTGTTTTCAGTCATGGATGGGCACCAGCTCAATTTGGCCCCCCAATCCTGTGGAAGGTGTGGAAGGAAGACTATTATTCAGCCTCATGGCAAGCCATCCGGCTCTATAGCACTTGACTCTTTATTCTGACTTTATTCTGCCAGCAGAACACGATCTTATTAAATTGCAAAGTGATCTATGTGCCTTGTATATATATATTCATAGACTCATAGAACTCAAAGATCTGAGACTTTTTCTATGTACACAAAAGGCCCATTTCTCTCAAATATTGTTCACAAATCTGTCTAAATCTGTGTTAGTGAGCACTTCTCCTTTGCCGAGATAATCCATCCACCTCACAGGTGTGGCATATCAAGATACTGATTAGACAGCATGATTATTGCACAGGTGTGCCTTAGGCTGGACACAATAAAAGGCCACTCTAAAATGTGCAGTTTTATCACACAGCACAATGACACAGATGTCGCAAGTTTTGAGGGAGCCTGCAATTGGCATGCTGACAGCAGGAATGTCCACCTGCTGTTGCCCGTGAATGGAATGTTCATTTCTCTACCATAAGCCGTCTCCAAAGGCTTTTCAGAGAATTGGGCAGTACATCCAACAGGCCTCACAACTGCAGACCACGTGTAACCACACCAGCCCAGGACTTCCACATCCAGCATCTTCACCTCCAACACCGTCTGAGGCCAGCCACCCGGACAGCTGCTGCAACAATCGGTTTGCATAACCAAAGAATTTCTGCACAAACTGTCAAAAACCGTCGCTGGGTAGCTCATCTGCATGCTCATCGTCCTCATCGGGGTCTCGACCTGCAGATGGTCGTTGTAAACGTCCTGCGTGGGCAAATGCTCACATTCGATGGCGTCTGGCACTTTGGAGAGGTGTTCTCTTCACGGATGAATCCCGGTTTTCACTGTACACGGCAGATGGCAGACAGGTTTGCTGATGTCAACATTGTGGATCGAGTGGCCCATGGTGGGGTTATGGTATGTGCAGGCGTATGTTATGGACAACGAACGCAGGTGCATTTTATTGATGGCACTTTGAATGCACAGAGATACCTTGATGAGATCCTAAGGCCCATTGTTGTGCCATTCATCCACGACCATCACCTCATGTTGCAGCATGATAATGCACGGCCCCATTCTGCAAAGATCTGTACACAATGCCTGGAAGCTGAAAACATCCCAGTTCTAGCATGGCCACCATACTCACCGGACATGTCACCCATTGAGCATGTTTGGGATGCTCTGAATCGGCGTATACGACAGCGTGTCCCAGGTCCTGCCAATATCCAGCAACTGCACACAGCCATTGAAGAGGAGTGGACCAACATTCCACAGGCCACAATCAACAACCTGATCAACTCTATGCGAAGGAGATGTGTTGTACTGCGTGAGGCAAATGATGGTCACACCAGATAATGACTTGTTTCCAGAAAAAGTCTTAACTTTTAGTTCAGCTCATGAAAAATGGGGGCAAAAACAAAAGCGTTTAGAATTTTGTTCATAGTGTATGTATATATATATATCATACTATAGTGCAGCGTTCACCAATCTCAGTCCTGGAGGGCCGCTGTCCTGCAGTGTTTAGCTCCAACCCCAATTAAACACACCTGAACCAGATAATCAAGGTCTCACTAGGCATACTAGAAACTGTCAACCAGGTGTGTTGGAGCTGGTTGAAGCTAAACTCTGCAGGACAGCGGCCCTCCAGGACCGAGATTGGTGAACCCTGCTATAGTGTGTCAGTAGATAATATCAGATTACATTTCTAAACATTCCGTTTGCCATTAATTGTAAAAATCAGTTATCAATAATCAGATATTATTATAAATAACAATTTTTCTAGAACAAAATGAATGGAATCAGTACCAAACCAATAAGTTTATCATGTTCATGTTCATGTTGGTCAAAAACTTTAAAAAGGAGATGTTTAACACAACATTCCATCTCCAGAATAATGTTTTGAATGTCATTTGAAATGTAATTTTTAGATATCAGATGTATAACCAGTTTTAAGTCCTAGATGCAGGTTTGAGTTACATCTGAGTTTCTGATCTGTCTATAACTGATTTCCTACAGGTGTCAAGAAGATGCCCATCGAGAAACCACTGAAGTTCCTCAAGGTACCTGAGGTTTAAATCAGAATATGACCACCATTGTAAGTACATGAGCTCTCAAATAGTTAGAGTTTACTAAAGCATGTATTCTTCTGTACAGAGAATGAACGTGAGGCAGGAATAGAAAACCTTGTGGAAAGGACAAAAAGTGTGCTGGTCAAATGCTGAAGTTACAGCTGCAATTGAACATTTTAAGGCACATACACTCACCTAAAGGATTATAAGGAACACCATAGTAATACTGTGTTTGACCACCTTTCGCCTTCAGAACTGCCTTAAGTCTACGTGGCATTGATTCAACAAGGTGCTGAAAGCATTCTTTAGAAATGTTGGCACATATTGATAGGATAGCATCGTGCAGTTGATGGAGATTTGTGGGATGCACATCCAGGGCACAAAGCTCCCGTTCCACCACATCCCAAAGATGCTCTATTGGGTTGAGATCTCGTGACTATGGGGGCCATTCTAGTACAGTGAACTCATTGTCATGTTCAAGAAACCAATTCGAAATGATTCGAGCTTTGTGACATGGAGCATTATCCTGCTGGAAGTAGCCATCAGAGGATGGGTACATGGTGGTCATAAAGAGATGGACATGGTCATGAACAATGCTCAGGTAGGCCGTGGCATTTAAACAATGCCCAATTGGCACTAAGGGGCCCAAAGTGTGCCAAGAAAACATCCCCCACACCATTACACCACAACCACCAGCCTGCACAGTGGTAACAAGGCATGAAGGATCCATGTTCTTAATCTGTTTACGCCAAATTCTGACTATACCATCTGAACGTCTCAACAGAAATCGAGAATCAAGAATATGATGCTCCAACAGCACTTGTTTTTTGTGCTCTACAGCTTCTGTGGGATTGTCATTAAAGGTAAGAACCCTGGGATGTGTGTGGGCACAGTAGTGTGATGCCCTCTGGGTGTGGTGGGAGTTGGCTGGGAGAACAGAAATGCCAGTGTGATTTAAGCACACATTATCTCAAGACCTCAACTGCACCAGGGATAATATTTCAGAAGTAGCCCGTGCGTTTGGACAAGTCAGATACACACTACGCGTGTTTTGTGGCATGATGATGACAGTGCAGATTTGAGTTCAGTGCACATTCTTTTACACGCGGGATCAGCTGCGTGGGAAGTTGTTTGTAGTTAATTCAGTGATGTTTGTGTGCCATCATCTATCAAATGAGCAACTTTAGACACAGAATGATTCGGTGGGCATGTGCCCGCGCTCCAAATTGAATAATATGGTTCGCATACGCAACAATTTATTGCTCACTGATCAGTGTGTGATTTGATGCGTCTTGTTGTTTGTGTTTATCAATTTTTGAACTTTGTCAACACTGATTCAGTAACGACCTCCTTGTTCTAAATCGATCCATATGCTTCATTCTGATATCTGCAATGTAATCGCAATTACGCGTAGGCTTGCTCGGTGTTAAGGGTGTGATTTGATGTGCAAAACAAGTTGAACTTAATGGATGCTTAATGCAAGCCCTACAGTTTTGTAGTATTAGTTGGCCAGCACTGGTTTAAGTTGGACATACACGCGTTTAAAACGCATCTCACTCGGGTATTTGCAAGATTCTACATCTTGGGGTCGTCGTAGCATAAGATTTTCTTTCCGAGTCGCGCACTGTTCAAGTACAGAGAGAAGATAGGCTATGGCTTGTGCATTTATTTACAGTAGCGATAACTGTTGTTATATAGCAAGAATACATAGTGTGCGTGTATATATGTATAGCTACCAGGAACATTTCAGAACGGACAGATGTTCTGGATCTCTTGCGGACAGAATGCAGCGAGCAGGTGCGCACTGCTGTCCCACTTTGACTCTCCGAATCCCGCAGGCGGATCGCGCGCAGCCGCGCCCCACGGGTCACACAGTCTCACAGTACTCTGTCAACACTTACACACCATCGTGCTTTCTTTTTCTATAAGTTCCGCAAAAGGATGCATGAATAAAATAATGGAAATAATAACCATTGACTTGGTTACATCTGCCACTGCAAGAACATGACTCACAGCTGCTGGACCTTTATCGACTCAGAGAGAGTCCATAATATATGTCCCTAGAGAGTCAATATTAGGCTAGGTTACACTATTAATATTGATTATTAATACAGTAGATATGTCGCAGTATTGTACACCATGCGCTGGGGGAGTGTTGTAACAGATTTTGTTTTACATTATTTGTGTGTGAGTGTGTGTTGCACTATACGTTTCAAATTTTGATAGAATATTTTCATATTTGTCTATTACAAATTAGCCATTTGTAATCTACTGTTTATTCCTAAATTGTGTAAAGTAGTGTCTAGTATATAAAGTGCTGATGTTACAAACTACTCTAACGTGGCGATGGTAATATTGTAACAGGTTGAAATCATGGATACACACTTTTTTCGTTGTTGTTAATTGATTTATTGTGGTAATCAGATTTATTTCTCGAAAATAATTATTATGGCATCCCCCATCTCCACTCGCCCCCATTTAATTGCATTTATGAATATAAAATATAAAATTAGAAACAGATAAAAAATATATAAAACTCTAAAATCAAGACACACACACACACACACACACGCGCGCGCACACACACACACACACACACACACACACACACACACACACACACACACACACACACACACCTTTGATGATCCCGGAACAACATTCCAATCAACCAATCAGATTTGAGGGTTCAAGTTTACGGTTTATGTCAAGTTTAGGCTTACAACCAGGGTTATGTACTTATACATCAGTGTTATTCACCTATTATTTCCCTTTGATTTAGGGTATGGACTAAATTCTCAGACAGTACTGTTGTTCCATGACTTGGCAAAATCACCGTGACCACCATGGCATTCCCTCGCTAATGGTCATAAATATGTCAGGTGTGAGGAAAAGGTCACATTAAATGATATTTATATAGTTTAAAACGTAAAAATCTTGTGTGGATGCTTGAGGATTTGCTGATTTCTGATGATTCCAGGTTTGTAGTTTATCTCCCAATAACATGATCAAATCAAAAACCTGATGTGAAATGTTCAATTTCTTTTTTGGTCCTATAAATCCTTGTTTCAAATGTGTACCTCTAGTAAAATAGTGATTTCATCCTTGAGGCTTATTTATAATTGGCTGATATTGTTTAAATATTGTGTTATCATACACATCATACACAAGTGCAAAAAAAAAAGAAGAAAAAAAACCACCAATCTGACTAAAGGTGCAAACGCATGCAGTAAATGACAGGCCCCATGTGAAAACTACATTTTATGAGCACTGTATTATAACATATGGTTTAGTGATGATAATAATAATACATTTCAAGCAATTAAGATTTAAAAAAAAAAAAATATTTAGAGTTGGTTTTATTTCTTAGTCTCTTGGGGTTTGCGTACGACAGTTAAGTAGCTCTTTAATGCATGTGTTGGTTATATAAAGTCGATTTGCTTCTTGCTTGACTTGTGAAGTTAAAGACTATTCCAGAACCTTTCCAGTTTAATGTGAAACATCCGAAATGGTAACTCTGAAAAGCTTTTTAATAATTTACATCCCAAGAATCCCTGCCATAAGCTGTCAGTTTTCCGTTCACCAGCTTGATTCTTATCCCTTCTTAAAATGTGAAGCAATGTAGCTCAGTCTCACAGAGTCTGAGTGCTTTCAGTGAAGAACGGACAGTGCTTAGATGAATATTTTTGCATGGAGTTACTCACTCAGCTGATTTATCAGTTTGATGGAATGATTTCCTTATAAGACTTGATAAGAAGTGATAGATAAACTGTGGCTGAAGGGTCACAATCATGCAGGGATGTTCAAGACTGAGCCAGTGTTCTCTGATGAGGTTTCTGTCCGCTGTCTTGCTACATAGAACAATGAGAAAAGGCCATCACTAGGGGTTAGTAAGAGAAACCATCAGATTAAACCAGTACTGATCACCAAGGATATATCCTAGATATGTAATGTCTTGATCTCCAAAAATAATTGCATGAAAGACTGACTTTAGATGACACATTGAATGACTGAATCACAATATGTGTCTTATTTTGCTATAGGACAATGATTCACAAAATCTTTTTTTAAAGAACTTTTTTTTTTTTCTGGTACTTGTAATGATGACAAAGCTGCTTGTTTTTAAACTTTTTTGTTATGAAAACTTGCAGTCAGCAGAAAATGATTAATTAATTATTAATTTTGTCATTCCTGTGGAAGCTCATTTCCACCACAAAAAACAAAACAAAAAAAACATACTTTGGTAAATCAATAAAGTCAATAAAAAAAGATAAAAGCTCATAATTTTGACACACTAAGTCTAAATGATGATACACTAAGTCATAATTATGAGAGAGTTGAAATTATCACACAAATCAAAACTGAGATAAAAAACAATTATAATTATGCAAAATTATTTAATGACAAAAACGTTTTTAAATTTAATAATTTAAACGATTTATCTCATAATTTGACTAGCATTACTTGTATGTCATAAATTTGACTTTTTTACATTTTATTTTATCTCATAATTCTGATTTACCAAAGAATGATTATTTATTTATGATTGGTTTATTAATTGGTTGATTGATTGGTTGATTGATTGGTTGATTGATTGATCTATCAGAAATGGGCTTCTAAGTATTCCAGAAGTTTCTGTGTTAAAAAAAAAAGAAGGTGGAAATGTAATTTGGAAATTGGAACAACTAGAGAAATATTTATTCATTATAGACATTTCCATGACTTTTAAATTAATATTTTGTGTATATCATCCACTTATATTTTGGTTATATTTGGTGTATTGGTTCTCCAAAACAAGGCAAACCCTGGTTCTTAAATAAAAATAACAGTTGTTTCCGAGGGATTCATTAGCTAGGAATAATGTAAGTTCACGACTTTTTAAAAGTTTTTTCCCTCCTTATTTTAATAATGTTGAGCCACGTTGTGCCTCCTTTGTTGAGCACCACTCCCCATAAAGCGATGAATTTAACAGCATTATGGAAATTATTAATCTGAGTGGTTCGTCTTTTTTATTGCTAGATGAGAAGAGAGGGGTCAAGAAGTCATTGAGAGTTAGTTGTCAGAATCAATCCTGCATCTCAAACATGAGCACCATGACTTGATGGAATGAATGTGTCACTTACCTCTACACCACAGGTCCGTAAAGCTCACCACGTTGTCATCGCTCTTATATTTCATCCGTAGCGTTAAAGCGCACTTGATATTTGCAGTCCCTTTCACTTCTCCACGAATCTCGCACATCACAGATCAAAACACTGCTGCATGGTGTCTTAATAGCTATATAAAACTTGAGGTCTCCAATTACATCTGTGACCAGACATTTAGGTCAGGTCTTCACAGCACCTCGTTGTTCCTCTACCGTCATATTCCCATTAGAGCAGGATCTTTCCCACCAGTTAACAATTCACAAAAAAAGACATTTGTAGCTGGCTTTCTGTGAATGTGCCATACAAATTGGGCCTAAGGGACTAAAAAAGCCCCCGAAACATCTTGTGGCTCAGTTGCCCCAGGGCCCAGCTAAACGTGCGGATAGATCCTGTGTCAGCTGAGCGTTTAAGGTAGTGTGTGTCGGCAGCTGAAGTGCAGCGTTAGCGCATCACAGCGTTTTGACCTGAGGTGTGACGGGGAGAATGCTTTATGCTCTCTCCTCCCCATGGAGGGTTAGCTTATCCTAGCAGAATGGGCTCTAAGCCGCTGAGTGCCGGCCATGGAGCTACGCTGTGTACCGCCGCATATCAGTAATCCAGTAAAGGAAAGCAGGCTGTGTGCAGAGAGAAGCCAAGCCTCTATGCTTTGTGCTGGCTGACAGATCTACATCTGTACAGATGAGTCACAGAAGCGCTATGATCGAGAGTTGTGGATATGTGTCAGGGTGGTGTTGAGGGGGGGGGTGGGTGTATGATATTAAAGAGACATCGAAAAACAGCCTGGATGACAGCCAGTGTTTTATTGTCTTAAACAAGGAAGAGTCTTTTGTATTTATTGCTGTATTTTTAGAAGCATCACCATCTCCGGTTGAAACCTGTTAAAAGAAAATGCTTTGTGCATTAAAAACATTCATATTAATGTGGATACAAAAATCAGTTGGGGATAAGAGTGGGGTAAGATGAGCCGCCCACTGACTTTTATGCCGACATAAATTCATTGAGGTCTAAAGATATATACCACGTATTGTTGGTGCATTGCCGATTTATAAAACCATGCAAATTATTTTTGGCTAAAAATCAGCCATGAATGATTAAATGAAGCATTTTCCAGACAGTGTGACAGATGCAGTGTTATTTCATTATTTATAGACTATATTAGTATTTATTCATATTTTGAATGAGCTTTTCAGTTTTGGTTTGAGTAATTTAGTTGTTTTTTTTTTTTTATAGTTTTAGTTTTAATTAACACTGACAGCACTGGCCAGATGCTTTGGGGTAAGTTGTGTCAGTTTCTCAAATAATAATATTGAATGGTTTTAGAAGGTTTTTATAATACATCTCTTTATACTAGCAAAATCTTTGCCTTTAGCCTAATACCAGAATGTTAGGTCGCTTTCATTAACTGTGGATTAAACCTGTAACTCCCTGCAAGAAAGAAATGATGTTTTTAGTAAAATGATTAGACTGAGATTGGCCGTTGCCCAGAGGACCGTCACGTAGGCTGTTGTAAAGCCTTCAGGGCAGGTGAATTACTTCATTACGTTTGTGTAATTGCACATGTCTGGGTACAAATGTGTTGGATGCAGATTCCGTGCGAGTTCATGCTTTTTGGCTCAATGTTACTGATTAATCTAGATTGTAGAGTCATTCGGTTTGTCTAGTCCTAACTGCGACCATTATAGCGCGACATGACAGATGTCGTAATGGCATGTTGTTTTGTAGGCTGTAATGAGGTTGCTCTGAGCAGATTCAGATGTAAGTGCAATTAAAGTACTGCGCCTATGAAAGACTTCAGTAATGAAAGGACAGATATTCTTCGCTTGAGAAGACCATAATAACTCTACTGATAAATGGTGCAGTGACAAGCACAATTAATAAGATCACCTACCTTTGGGCAAACAGACATGATAATTAGCTTCTGTTGGCGATCCATTGGCCACAGAACAGACAGAAGCGGAGATAAAGATTATATTAGAATTTTGGGCATTTAATTTTACGTCTGTTCTCTATTCTTTATCTCTAAGTGGAGATAAAGGGAACGTTTCTGAAAGTGGTTGAGTATTGATCACTAGAAATGCATCTAAACCTTTCCGACTCTTTTATTTACTCTACTATTTGATTTATTAAGTATCATCTAATAACTGGCTAACTAATAGGAGAGGTTTCTTAAGACGAAAGTAACATAAAAGCAGATGCTGCTAAAAGAGTCACAGCTTGATAACAAGATGTGCAAAAAAAAATGCAGATAATTAGTTGTTTACTGAAAGCTTCACACAAAGATTACCTGATTGTCACCCCTGCATTTCTGTTAGTGCCACAACAAAAGGATCAGCAAACTCTGTTGTCTTCTCATTGACACTGCCATTTCCTTTGCTGGAAAGCCTTATTACTAATTAGTTCATAGATGTCTTTGTGAATATGTCCCAGTCAGGGGTGCCTTAAAGAGGCGAAGAGGACGATTTTACGGGCCCTGGTCAGACAGGGGACCCTTTCGGCGCTGTCGGGGACACACGCTCCCTCATCCTCCACACAGACAGAGTCATTCAGAGCTACGAAGCCCCACCACTGACGGAGAAATTGGTTTAATGCAATGTGTTTACGCGGTATTAGGTTATAGGGGGTAATTATTTTACACACACATACTGTAAATTATTGTTGCTCCTCCATGCCCCGCCTTTCTGAAACGCGTCAATTTTTACAAAGCTCATCGTTCTGAAAAGTGCGGTGTGCGTTTGCCAGGATCCAGTGCATTGTGATTGGCCCAAAAACCTTAAACGTGTGACGGAAATGTCACGCCCCTTACCATATTTGGAACATCAGCTCCCAAACCAATAATGACAGGTGATAATGTCGGTACTACCTTCTCAATTCGAGCCAGAATCTGAACCGTAAAATGCGGATGACCAAGCTGATCGATCATCTTCGCCAGCGCGACTGGACCAGATCGTATTAGATTGGTAAGGTTTTATTTCTTTGGGGACATAATTACTGATTATAATGACTTATACGGCGCCGGCGGTAACAATAATTCAGCGAGAATAAAAGTTACGCCTTCTTTCTCTGCGTATACATTTGGGCGGTGTTATGAAACTCTGCCCCCACACAGTAGCCGTGTTTCCATTACCCTTCAAATTGCGCAAATTGAAATTACGAATTGAAAATACTCCCAATGGAAACACGTCAATTTTGCAAAAACTCGCATTTATCGCATTAAAAAAGTTTTTACGCTCGCATGAGGTGGTTTTTCAGGCAATTCGAAAAATAAATATTTCGCAAAACTGCAATGGAAACAGTTTTTACGCATTTACAGGTCACCTGACGTAGATGACGCGGTTTGGACAGAATACGAGACAGAGTTCTTTATTAAACTCATATAAGACAAAAGAATTACAGGAATAATGGATTCTAAACTTCAAAGAAATGCCACAAAGAAACACCTCATATGTGCCGCTCACAAGTATAATAAGGGTCGTTCCTTACCATTAATGCTTGGAAAACACACATACATCTCCGGAAACGCCGTCATTTTGCAATAGTTTTTTGTTGACATTTAAAAAAAAAAAACGCCAAAGTTTTGCGCAAATCTGTATTGGAAACGCACCTACTGACGTAGATTTGTGGGGGCGTGTTTGAACGAAGCGTTTTATGAAGGTGTGGCTGAGCCTTAACTTTTATAAAGAATATCTCTTTAGGTTTGACACTTTGAGCTTTGTAACTCTGCAGAACTTATACATGTACAAACAGCTACATAGCACACTAAAGAAAAAGGAAAACAAAGAAATCGCAGACCAATTTGGAGTACACGTCACAGTTACGTCACTTGCCGCTGCACGCGCAATGGAGGACAATGGGCAAAATCCACAGAATAAGAGAAACATGTTTTGTTGTGCCTTTTGTATGCCAGAATCGGTAAAGATATTAAATTTTTATAGAATTCTATCGTTGAAGACACCCTTTGAAGCTAAACGCAGACGTTTATGTTGCAAGTCACAGACTGGACTGATGAAACCTGCAATGAGTAGTCTACTATTATAGCATGAATTTGATATAAATAGTAAGTCTACGTAATATTCACATGCAGTTCATAGGGTACATACATAACTAGCAGTTACAGCATGAAATAATATTTAAACCTATAACATTTTACATAACTTTTAAAACATAGCCAATTTAACATTTTTATAAATTCTTGACTCTTTTTCTTGCATTTGAAGATTAGAGTCTATAACTCCCAATTGTGAGGGAAAAAAGACACAATAACGAGTATATCTCACAATTCTGTTTACTCGGATTTGCGAGAAACAAAGTCAGATTGTGAGATATAAATTCAAAATTGACTTTTATTATTTTATTCCGTGGCTTCCACAGATTTCTACTGCAGAACTGTCATTTTTCTGCCACCAGGTAGGCTCCGCCCACACACAAAAAAACGTCATCGCTGTTTGAAAACACTAAAAAGGTTGACAAGTTAATGGCTTTTCTGTCTTAAGCACTCAAAAATAGTGCTAATGAGAAACTCTAAACTCTTTCAGTTGAAAGTTAGCAGACTCTTGTATCTCAAAGGTCAATTACTTCATGTTGCATGTTGAAAGTCACGTTGAAATTATATTGTATAAGTCCTTGAGAGATTCTATGGAAGCTCATTTTCATTTTAGAGTAAAAAGGAAAAGTTTAAAGTAAGAAATAAAGCCACTGCAAGATTAAAATGTAACCTTTGAGTTGAAAACAGTGCGGAACTACAGTTGCGTCTGCGAGACACTTTGGAGTTGTTTAGAGTCTTTTGGAATTTTGGCTGAGAATGAAGCAGAGTCTTCATCTCATCTGTTGTCTGACCTTTAAACAGAGTCCCCTCACCATCTCTACTCTTAGAAGAATGTCCTCACACTGCCTGCGGATGAGAACCACACAATGAATCTCATTTACTCTGCAACACCGAGCTGCTCTGCTTTTTCTTTTCTGTGGCCTTGAATTTCTCGCCATGAATTGAAGGAATAGCCATCCGTGCTGTTTTTACCAGCTATATATCAGTGATTCACTTGCTATTGTGATGCAAAGCGAGACTAATAATATGAAATAGGCCTGCAACAAACTATTTTGATTACTTTCTCTTGTTATGCAAGGCACCATTTTTCATTAATTTTATTGCAACAAAGAATTCCATCGTCCAACAAAGAACATACTAGTGATCAAAATGATTGCCCTTCCCTTTCCTGCCATTCTACATTTGACAGGCATATGCAAACACTCTATTTCAAGTTTCACTGCAAACAATTTTTACATGTACAGCACAAAAACCAGACTAAAGGCCCGTACACACCGGGACGAATATCGGCGCGCGTTATTCGCCAGCGTTTTTCAACGCGTTTTTTGTGTTCACACCCAAGCGATTTTCGCTCACGATGAGCCGAGTGAACATGCAAATTCATTCCCTGACATTAGATGGCGCTTAATGTAAAACAGAAATACAATACCACTCCATAACAGTATATACTCTGCAATACCACTCCATAACAGTCTATACCCTGCAATACCACTCCATAACAGTCTATACCCTGCAATACCACTCCATAACAGTCTATACCCTGCAATACCACTCCATAACAGTCTATACCCTGCAATACCACTCCATAACAGTCTATACCCTGCAATACCACTCCATAACAGTCTATACCCTGCAATACCACTCCATAACAGTCTATACCCTGCAATACCACTCCATAACAGTCTATACTCTGCAATACCACTCCATAACAGTATATACTCTGCAATACCACTCCATAACAGTATATACTCTGCAATACCACTCCATAACAGTATATACTCTGCAATACCACTCCATAACAGTATATACTCTGCAATACCACTCCATAACAGTATATACTCTGCAATACCACTCCATAACAGTATATACTCTGCAATACCACTCCATAACAGTATATACTCTGCAATACCACTCCATAACAGTATATACTCTGCAATACCACTCCATAACAGTCTATACTCTGCAATACCACTCCATAACAGTATATACTCTGCAATACCACTCCATAACAGTATATACTCTGCAATACCACTCCATAACAGTATATACTCTGCAATACCACTCCATAACAGTATATACTCTGCAATACCACTCCATAACAGTATATACTCTGCAATACCACTCCATAACAGTATATACTCTGCAATACCACTCCATAACAGTATATACTCTGCAATACCACTCCATAACAGTATATACTCTGCAATACCACTCCATAACAGTCTATACTCTGCAATACCACTCCATAACAGTATATACTCTGCAATACCACTCCATAACAGTATATACTCTGCAATACCACTCCATAACAGTATATACTCTGCAATACCACTCCATAACAGTATATACTCTGCAATACCACTCCATAACAGTATATACTCTTCATTCACACTGCCAGTGATTTTCCGGAATCAGAGAGTGCGTTCACACACAAGCGTAAAAATCCGTAAAGACACGTGACATCGACGTGACATGTAATGTCTCAGCTGCATCTTAAGTTTGTTTATGAGCAGCGATTTCTCTCGAGAAGAAACCACGCTTGTGCATTTTTTTCTCTGATTCGATCATAAACTTGCGCATTACGTAGCGTTTCACAGCTGGCGAACGATCCCGGCTTCAGCGTCATCATTACGACACGCCATTGATGACGGCTTTTGTTCACAAAGCGCGCGTTCTGGGACTGAACGCGGCAATGTTACTAGGTCCCCAACCCGGCATCGATCACACAGAAGGCGTTCTGGCAATTTTTCAGCAATATGCCGCGATCATCGCGCTGTGTGAAAAGGGCTCTGAAGAGGTTGCAAAAAGCCCGTGATAAATAACTCAACGCCTGGGTTGTTACGTCTGACCCAGGAGCAGGGTAACACAAAAACTACCCAAACACTGAAAAAATAACCCCCAAAAAATTTACCCAAAAAGCTCAACCCAGGATTTGGGGTAAAAACAAAAAACAAAAAAAAAACTAAGTTTGTGTGTGTGTGTGAAAGACCTCAAAATGGTAGCAGAAACATTGTGTCTGTCAGTCACTTAGAGAGCCGATTTAAATACTTGTAGTGAGAGACTATAAAAAGATAGTATCTATTTTGTCAAAACAGCAATCAAAGCAAAGATACATGATGAGAGTAATCAAAAGCGTGTGGCACTACATCTCAATGATGCCGGTGAGGCAACATAATGGTGGCAGATGGAGATAACAGCAACTCAAATTGAAAGCGTAATCAAAGATTAAACAGGCAAAGGCGAGGGCTATTTAATAAGTGGGTATTGCTGTGATACAGGCATGGAGACACGCAATAATTGATTTCTGTCCTTAATTCATTTGAGGAGACAATTTAATCTAATCAGAGAAGGAGGGGGCCTATGGCAGTACATCTGCTTGGTGGATGTACACGACTTCATAACAGAGAAACAATGCAGGAGCTATCGGTGATGAAAAGATAATGTTTAAAGTTGATTTATGTTCAAATTCTCCTATAAAAACTTGGTAGTGTCAACTTTATGTAAGCCATTGGTAGGTTAAAACATTGTGGCTTGGGGTTTTCAAAACATTTGAATGTTTGTTGTAGAATCTGCCAAGTCCAGCACGGCAACAGTGGCTCTACCAATGGTGTGAGTTTGGGGCGTGGCTATGTATTTATTAGACCAATAGCAGGAAGGGAGGAGTGTTCAGGAAACCTGTTTGAGAAAAAGTGTTGCAGTTCTGTTTGGCACAGAAATCACTTTAGTTTAAACTGGATTATTAAAGAGAGAAATGTCAATATCAGCATCAAAATATCATTTTACCGCCAAACCATACATGATTCAGAGGCCGATCGTCCTCTGCTTCACTTGTAAGTGACACGTTACACGTGTGTACCCAACTTTCTACAAAGTGAGAGAGAGAAAAGCGCAAACCTGAATTGATTCATGTTTATGTCCTGATATTGATTTAATCTTTAAAAAGGTTCCCACGGGTAAGTAAGGCGGGGGAAGCGAGGCTGAATGCGGACAGATTTGCAACTGAAGGTGGTGTGGAGGTTTGGCGAGGGAAGTGAGGAGAGATACATGCTGAGTTTGTGTGTGTGTGGGGGACAGGATAAAAACGCATCAACTCCATGACCTCGTAAAGGAGGATCAACGCTTGGAACGAGAACTGCATACTGATAGCAAGGTGGGTGAAGGCCTGAGTGACTGAAGATTTGTTCATGAAATGACCATAAAACGATAATAATTTACAGCGAGAGCTGGCAATGGCTTGTGGGAGCCCTGGCGATGGGGCAAAAACTGAAGGGAAAAATCCAGTGATGAAAGAAAACGACTTTTTGCAACGGTGTGGAAATACAAATACAATGTGCCATACACTTATTTGCCACAGATACTTTATTTTACAGTCAATAAAAGGGATATATTTATATATATCAATTGATTGCTATACATTTTATTCAAACTAGGCTCACTGGAAAAACGTGCCTCTACCTAAATTTTTGCAAAACTCCTAAACGTACATACAATCACTGCAGTTTCCTGCTGAAATGAACACTAGAGGCACTAAAACACCAACAACAATTTTGTATTCCTTTTTTACACAAAGGATCATTACCTGGCAGATTATCATTTAATAAAGACTGCATGATTTGCAAACTAATACATTTTGACGTTTACAACACATAATCCGCTCCATATGTTTTCCTTTTCAGATGTAGTAAACTTGCTCGGTAACCCACCTGGTGCAGTATTGCACTTGCGATGTGAAGCGTTCGGCTACAAGTCCCGTGAAACACGAGTTGCGATAAAAGAGCTCAGACTTGCAGAGGCAAGCTAAAATGGCATGGTTGCTTCATCAAATCTTATGTTTGCTATTTCACACACTATTGGTTGGGTTTAATGTAGGTGGTATGTTATTTTCAAACGCAATAGAGGTTAACCCTTTCACCGGACATTTCATTTCCTTTTTATATATTGTTTTTTTGGTGATTTTCCTTTATTATGACAGGAAACGAGGTGGGAGAGAGACGGGGGATGGGATTGGGAAAGGTCCACGAGCCGGGACTCGAACTTGGGCCGCCCGAGCGCAAAGGCGCTACATGTCGGCGCACTGACCACGAGGCCATTGGCGCCGACCGGACATTTCATTTCCGAACTACCATGCTACATACAACAACCAACGTAATAAAACATTGCCAGATTCACGTTCATCTATTTATGATCAAATTGAACACACTTTTAGTGCCATTCACTGGAGATTTCGCACCACATCAGAAAGAAACATATACAATGTAACTATGACAATGTTTAAGTGTTTAAGTAGGGGGGATCTGGAAATCAGGGAAAGAGGTGTGAATGAGAAACAAGTTTTGAGGATGACAACCAAATGAAAAGTAATTGGTAAGAAGACGCCTGCAGCACTTTCAGTGACAGATGGGCAGATAGTCCTAAAAATAGCAGTTTATTTAGAGATGGGCAGATATCAGCCTCCAGTTAAAATCATGAACAGCAAAAGCTCTGAGACTGATATAACCGAAGTTTGTAATGAGTTTCTACTTGGTGTTGCTTCGAACTTTCATTTCTCCCACTCATCGCCTTTATATCACACGTTTGTTTAATTTGGTCTTTAGTCTTCTTTAAGGAATATGTTTATACAAAACTCTTGACATATTCTCTGTAACATCACTGCATTAACAGTAGGTGTTTAATTATACAGCATTTTTCCAACTTATTATCTGTGACCTTGATGTAAAGCTTTAGACTGTCTTAGTATAATTAATCTGACAGAATGTGGGTAGAAGAACACATATATAAATATATCTGTTAGGGGCCGTTCACATATCGTCTTTTACCCTGCAAGCGCGCTCATAATAGAAGCGATGCGGTCGCGACTAGCAACGCGCTCGCTTTTTCCAGGCGCAACGAGATGAAAAAAGCTAAACTTTTCAGAATGCCGCAAGGTCAGAAATGCAGGTCATGTGACAAGAACCAACCAATCAGCTTCACCCTTTACGTTACAACATTGAAAGCTCAGTCGTGCGCGGTTCATGGTTGCATAGCAACGATCAGACGGGACAGGAGCGCAAGCGCTTTGGAAAGAAGGAGACACCTTTCATGCGTTTGAACGGCCCCTAACACACACACACAGGCTACACACTTGACATTTTCAAATGCTGCATTTGTACCACATATCACACGGCATAACTGAAGCCACAAACTGTATTAATTTATGATTAGCCTTCTAAGCTAACATTATGTCATGCATCCCCTACAGTTATAATCAGTAACCCTAAGCTGACATATTTAGTCAAGCTAGGGGAATTTCAACACCCATAATGCCACAGTCCCTTTTCTCTGTTTTCTCTAGTCATCTAGTTATGATTTCAAATGTATATTTCATAAAAGTTCATCTTGGCAGCAGATTTTCCCCACATCTTAATGTAATTTCAAGATTACTTTGAAAAAATTTTCTTTGAAACACAGATAAAAAAAGTTTATTGGTGAATGTACTGACAAAGTTTATGGAAACACAATATACTTTAATATAATTTCTCTAAAACTGGTATGTCAGCATTTATATATTTGTAAATACAAGTGTAGCGTTGAAGTTATAATTTAATACATTAACTTTAAATGTAAAATTGAATAACACCCTACAGTTAAAACAGCCTGATCTCACGGCAATTCGTACGAATTCTACGAGGTGGCAAATTCATACGAATTCGTACGACCTCACTCGTACGAATTAGTACGATTTTTGCTAAATCATACATATTTTACGAATTGCCCAATTTGTATGAATTCATTCGAATGACCTACCCCTGACCCCACCCCTAAACCTACCCATCACGTGGGTTTAGACAAATCGTACAAATTCGTACGAGTGAGGTCGTACGGACTCGTACGAATTAGCCACCTTTTTATCACTTGTACGAATTCGTACGAATTGGTCGTGAGATAGCGTTGGTTAAAATTATAATCAAATATGACATGTTCTTTAGTATGTTAGTCAAGAAATTAAAATAAGTGTCCTTCTTGCGACGGAGCTCGTAATAAAACAAGAATCAACATTAGCTTGGCTTTTCGGGAATGAGAACTGAAGGATTTGAAATATTGTAAAAGCGACGCGGAGATGGTGTTTTTATTACCCAACAGGTGAGTAAGGGATTTTGTTGAACAGATTAATTGTAATATGTAGCTCTCTAACAGAGTTGATTGTAAAGAATTATCTATAGTGAAGGGTCATCTCATTATTGTTGCTGTTGTTGAATTAGTTTTTTTGGAAGTACTGTATCGTGTCTATTAATGCATGGGTAAAGCTACAGTAATGTCTTCAGCTAGTCAGCTTGAGATCCTTTCCATCTAAACTGGTTATATCTCTTAAGCCTAGTAGTGAATGTTTTAAGAGCAGTAGGATAATCTCTCTTTTTTTAGTTATGAGAAAGAACCATATTCATCCGCACAATCACGCAGAACCAAAGCACAACCAAAACAATGGTCTTCCACAAAATGCATAGTTTTGTTTTTAATCGCTAGTACGCCAAAAATTTACATAGTGTACCTTTAATTTGGTGATTAACTTTTATCCTATATTATGCACGGATACTAGCCACTTGCATGCTTCGCAGAAGCTTCATAAAGGCGTTGTTTAAAAAAAAAAAAATCTTCACATTGCATGCTAACAAAATTAACCTCCTAAGTATAATAATTGTTGTCCAAAAGGTGAAATAGATAGACATCTCGTACGACCTCACTCATACGAATTGGTCGTGAGAAAGCATTGCATTTAAAACTAATCAGCCCAAGATTAAAACTAATATACCATCTTGACCCATTGAATCTCTGTGAGAAATCTGTAAATTTCCACTTTGCTACAAGCTGTGAGTTTTGTCAGACGAAATAATGTTTCGACTCATTTCTATGTATCAGTAAACATTACGTTTAAGGATACAAGCACGCACGCACACAAGACACATTTCAGCAGAGTAAGTGGAAACTCTGCCAAGCCCGAGATAAACTGAAATGAAATATGGTCATGACAGAACAGCCACTCGCAGAGAGGAGCAGCTCAGCTGTCGCGCATAATTATTGTGACTCCGCATTAAATGCATGTCTGTGCATGTGTGAGTGTTGGAGAGAGTGAGTGACTGTCGAAACCGACGGTTTAGCCCCTCTTGGCTGTCAGGTCTCTGATCCTCTAGCTTGAACCTTTCCTGTGCTTGTTGAATGTTATATTCAGGGCTGAGATGCGGCACAGTAATGTCAGATAATGGTACAAACACTCTGTGCACCTGCTGGCTAATGACTCTCCATCTATGTGCTGGCCAACACGGAAATGATTACAGATTTAATCAGAGCTCGAATTGAGTCAAGTCTTATGGGGGGTCCCCAAGTTTTTTTTGGGCGGGGGGTTGGTTAGTCTCGCAATATACACTTTATACAAAATATACAGTATATTTGATCATAATATGCGTATATATACTATTTATTAAAAACGCTGGATAAAGAATTGTGTATATATATATATAATTCTTCTTTTAAATTACTTACTAAAGTAATATGGATTTAGAGGGTGAAAATTTCTAACCTCCCTAACTCAAAATTTTCTAGTGACTGATAAAATTTAAATTTTTAAATTGGCCAAATGGAAATCTTGAAATTATTAAATTTAAATTAACAAATTTTAATTTGGGTAA
>FLSR01000817.1:10544-39523 GCA_900092035.1 Leuciscus waleckii | reverse complement strand
TCCACGTCCCCCCGATTGGGCGCGAGCTTCTCCTCCTGTCCATACGGTAATCTCTCTACTGTGCGACAGAGAGTCGCGTGGTTATGATGCAATCGTTAGCCTATTTTTATAAAAACTGCTTCTACGGGGCCATAATGTAAGATACAAGGTAATGGAGCCTTTTATACATTTTCGTGTTTCTTTAGAAATAAATAATGGACAAATGGAGTCTTTAAACGCCTCAGATGTAAAGTTATTCGCTGTCAAAGTGACGCCAAAATGAATGGGAGTCAATGGAATGCTAACAGCAGGTGATGGTCCGCTAATCAATGGTGGCGCCCGGGGAAGCTTCAATGTTTTCCGAAACACTGCCCCCCTGCACCAGGCTGGCTGTAATTTGACGGTGCACGCAATTTAAAATTTTTTTTTTAACAATAGCCCACCATCGCGCTATTATTGATATTAATGAATGATCAATTCATTTATTCATTTATCTGAGGTGCCGGAACGCATTTCCGGACCGTTCCGGCCTACTTTAACCCCTGTACATGCATATATTCCAGCCACAAATTTTGAACCTCACAATTAACAATATTATTCATTTTCTTAAAAATAATGAATACCTCAACAAAAAAATGTGATAAAAAATTGGTCAGTTAAATCTTTGAATCAACTGAGAGCCCCAGTTTTTCACTAAATATGCATAGCTTTCACACACATGCACACAGCACAGAGACAGATGTTCTGCGCACATGCGCTCCAGTTGTGTCAGTGTGTTCTATGTAATGATGGCTGGTTTTAGCCCTGAAAACAGCAAGCAATGAAAATATATTCTTGACCTTAATTAAGAATATGTGGAGTGACTTATCTATAGTGAGAATGAGCTGAAACCATGGAAACGGAAGAGGAGCAGGGCTCAGAGGACGGAAAAGTCTAGAACATTATAGCCGCTCAGTATCTCCTATGATGCGTCTGTTAGCTCTGCGGTCAAAGTTCTCCGCTGGAATGAAGACTAGCAGAACCAAATACAATGCCGTCTCTGTCTGGCTGTCTTGATGGGATGGACAGTGTTTGGTAATTAGTATCTATCTCAGGAGAAAGGCTTGTCTCTGCGCCTGTGAGAAAGTTGGGTTGAGCGCGGGAAGACAGGAGGAGACGGAGGGGAAATTAGAATCTCAGGGCTGGATTGCCACAGACTTTTCTGTGCCGCTTCTGCCGAATTTCTGTGAAGGCATTGGTTTAAAGGCTTAGGATTCCACCTTTCACTGGAACAGTTCAGGGAAGTGTCAACAAAGAGACACACAACACACACTGCCAGTAAGAAAAGAGAAAAAGGATGAAGATATTGTTTAGACAAAAAACTTCAATGGACATGAAGCAGAACTGTATATTTTCTATCAGAATTTGCATTTCCCTGTTCTACCCTAAACATTGATGGTTCACCTGAAAATGAAATTCGTATGACTTTCTTTCTTACTGTATGCACAACAGAAAAGAAGAGATTTTGGAGAACTGTTTTTATCCTGAAAGTCACCTGGACCAATAGTTGCTGATGGTTTATGTCCCATTGTACATTTTTTTTCATTGAGCTCGGAATACATTACAGAAGTAAAATAGCAATCGTATACTAGAATTTTGACTAAATAAATGAAGCATTTAAAGCTAAAATCAAACTCAGGTTAATTGGAAAAAGCTTTATTTGACTTTCAAAGTGACATGTCCAGTGAGTGGTGCTAAAAGCACATTCAGTTTTCTGAAACAGATGAACGTGAATCTAGCACCGTATTATTACATTGGTTGCTGAACGTATCATGGCAGTTCGGAGAGGAAGTGTCTGGTGAGCAGTGTTGGGGGTAACACATTACAAGCAACGCTAGTGATTTTTTGTGATTTGTTAAAGATTAGATTTAACAATGATATTACATCATTAGTGTTTTAAAATATGAACCCACCATGTTCATTTATTTTATACAACACTGGGGAAAGACTCAATTTTCTTGACTGTGGTAATTGTTCCATAGAAGCCATCAATAGACATTAGGTTGAAAATAACCCCGGAAATTCCTTCAAGTTACACTTGCAAGCGGTATATCATTACCCAGCATGCCATTTACAACTCCTGTCAAAGCCTGCTCTAATAATTACATCCAGTTTACTATTATATTTCTGGTCATCAATGTCGAACTACGCAAACAATCCTTCGAGTTCAATTGAATCTTACAAATTAAATATTCTTTACATGTACGTGTAACTGCTGCTAAATTCATAAAGTATAATGACGTGTCTTTAACTGTCAAAGTTCATTAGTTGAGTGTAATAGAAGGTTTAGGAAAATCTGTAATCATTACGATTGGTATTGCACGTCAGGTACTACCATTTAGGTACTAATATGTGCACTTTAGGTCCTGTACTGTATATATAATTAAAGGAACTAATATGCAAATTGGAATCTTAGCATAGTGTTAACTGATTAATGTAAGCTCTTTTAATTAGCTATAATAAGATATCTCTATAATGTGCTACCTTTGTGACCAGACATTGATGAAGGGAGATGGGATTCTGTAGGAGAAAAGGCTTTTGTACAACAACAACAACAACAACAACGTAAAAGAAAATGAGCGCCAAAAGTAGCAAATAATGTGTGCAAACATTTCTGCTGACAGAAAACAAGTCAGTTTCTAGTTTACTTGCTAAGTGCCTCAAACTGAATATGTTAATGTTTTGAAGCCACAGATCTAGCAAACTTTGCCGAATCCAGTGATTATTTCATCCCCACAAGCGTTCGTAATATCAACCTGATACCTTATGAACACAATTTTGTTTCCTGGCGGACTGATACAACCCTGACTCCTGGAAGCTTCAGTCTGATTTCATCATGCTTTAAAGGGTTTCCGGCATATTCAGCTCTCCTTGTTTTAGCCCACAAGGTTTTTGAACTATCGTGTCTAACTGCTGTGATGGGCATAGTTCTGGTGAACACACCAGTGAATGTCTTCTTTTCTCGTACCTTACTTTTAGCCTTGAAGCAACAGTCTCTCGTTTGGAATGTACACATCTGAGCAATTCTCAAGATGGTCTCTTGTGATATTTTGATGTAATTTTTTATCTCCTCAGAGCAGATGTGCGCAAACAAAACTCTGTTGTATAAGACAGGCCTCAAGGAGCAGGGAATGAGAGGGCTTGGAGAATTTGCCGCAGAGAAAAGCCTCTTCTGCTACCTCCCCTCCTCTCTCTCCCTTCAAGACAGGATGGCAGCAACAAAAAGATGTGCCAGGCTGCAGAGCTTCCATAATCTGCATGGATGGCTTTGCTGCATTTCCGCAGAGTCTGAGCAAACTCTTGGCCAAGCCTCACATTGACGCTCAGGTCTGAATGCCTTAGGTTCCCTCTGTAGAGCCCCAATCTTCTATGTACTCACTTTCTTTTTGTTGCTTTTGTTATTCCTTCTCAAGAAAAAAAAATTCAGGGAGTTATTTACTCACTCACGTTGTTCCAAACCTGTATGACTTTCTTTCTCCTGTGGAGACAAAAGATAATTATCTTGGCTGCTTTTACATATAAGAAAGTAAATGGTGACTGGGACTTTCAAGCTCCAAAATAAGTATCATTCATAAAAGAATAATTATTTTGTAAACATTTGTAAGATATTTTTCAAGCCCAAGACCCAAGACCCAAGACCCAAGACCCAAGACCCAAGACCCAAGACCCAAGACCCAAGACCCAAGACCCAAGACCCAAGACCCAAGACCCAAGACCCAAGACCCAAGACCCAAGACCCAAGACCCAAGACCCAAGACCCAAGACCCAAGACCCAAGACCCAAGACCCAAGACCCAAGACCCAAGACCCAAGACCCAAGACCCAAGACCCAAGACCCAAGACCCAAGACCCAAGACCCAAGACCCAAGACCCAAGACCCAAGACCCAAGACCCAAGACCCAAGACCCAAGACCCAAGACCCAAGACCCAAGACCCAAGACCCAAGACCCAAGACCCAAGACCCCCATGTGTAACACTTACAAGACTTTGCAAAGAGTGTGAGAAAACACAGGGCTTATATACACAGACATTAACACGATAATGACACACAGATGGAAATGATCAAACAATAATGAGTCCAGGCAATGGGTTATGGGAATTGAAGTTCATGATGAGATAAAGCAGATGGAAGGAGTGCCCTCTGGTGGAGATCATGAGCACTCCAGCTGGCGGATGTGACAAAATTATTATTTTCAAAAATTTTCTTAAATATGTTTTTCCTTGGTAAAAAGTATTTTAAAAGGTATCAATGATTATTAATTGACAAATATCATAACATATTTGGAAGTTGCACCACAAACATTTTATGATCTGAACTACCCCTTGCCTTGTCATGAACAGTCAAATGATATGATATTTTAAGAGACTTAATGACCTTGACACTAGTCATAATGAATATTTCAGCATTGCATAAATTAAAAAAATGTCAAGAAAATCTTTGCTGCTCTTTTCAGTAAATGGGGACTGGGACTTTCAAGACCCAAAATACAATGAATACGCTATATTCCAAGTCTTTTGATCACTTTGTTTGAGAAACAGACTGAACATTTCTGCTGTAAAATGAATCATTGAACTCTGTAAACAAATTCTGATCTCAGTTTGAACTGCATCAATAGAAAAGATTCGACACAAAGCCCCTAACGAGACCTGATATAGACGTCAAGATTTTGTGAATTATGACTTAAATTTCAGTCCGTTTCTCACACTAAGCTATCGTATGCACTTCAAATACAGTGCATGAATCATATTGACAAATTTTATGATACTTTTATTGTGCTTATTTGTCATTTTGGAGCTTGACAGCTCCTATTCACTGTCATTACTTTTGTGATCCACAGATGAAAGAAAGTCATATGGGTTTGGAAAGCCACAAGGGTGAATTAATACTTTTTTGGGTGAACTGTCCCTGTTATAAACAAATGTCAGTTTATTTCACATTCATTTTAAGGATTAAATATCGGCTCTCCGTTCAGATTTCACATTTCTGCAGTGCATTGTCCTGTAGTCTCACTCTTAAGAGACATGAAACGCTTCCATATAGCTCAGGGTTATAAACTTGCATATAAATAATAATCTCTGCAGGCAAAGATGATTAAAAAAGATTTTTGAGAGTCTGGTAGGGTGTTATCCGCATCCCTCTGGGAATCATTATGCACCATATCTTTTTTATAACCTTTTCTTCTTAAGTTGCGGGAAATGAATTAGAAAATGTATTGGTATCGACACTGATTAGTTAGATGCACTAATTCTCCATGCAGAATAAAGTCATCAAGCCATTAATGAAGGGAAAATTAAAAGCTTTTCTTGGCCACTTGTTTTCCTTCCCCATTGCTCTGGGCAAAATGGTTCCTATGGAGGCTTTAGTGAGGAGCCTGTAAGCAGGCTCATGATGGCAATGCCAGCGGAGAACAGATGGAAGGAGGGCTCCTAAAGAGAAATCCCCCTAAAGCATCTGTTAGCCGCCTTTGATCAGCCATACATTTTTTAATGGCTAAGGGGAAAGATCTCCTTTTGATGGATCGATTGCTCAATTGTTTCTAATCAGTGGTCAGTGGGTGGTTTTGCGAGCCTTTTATAACCATGGTAATGTGAGCAATAATGTAAAAGTGTCAATTACTTTTAATGACTAATTTAGTGACTTATTAAATTGAATTGGAATCATTCTTTTTTTTTTTTATCATACGTTGTTTTTGTTTTTTTTACGTCAATACCATATCATACGAATAAAATTGAATTATTTTTCTTTTTTTTTATCCAACGGTTGTTTTTTTTTTTTTTACGTCAATACCATTCAAGAATAGTTTCAAATGAACGATTCAAGTGAAAAGCAAGAACATAATTTTCTTACATCTTGAATACAGCATCATTTTCAAAAATGTTTTTAAATAAAAAACTTTCAAGGTAAAAAGTGTTTTTAAAGATATCAAAAATTATTCATTCATAAATATCATAAACTTTTTGGGAAGTTTTTGGTCAAACTATACATCCATCCATCCATATATCCATTCATATATCCATATATCCATATCCATCCATATCTATATATCCATAAATCCATAAATCCATATATCCATCCATATCCATCCATCATCCATCATCCATATCCATATCCATATCCATCCATCATCCATGTCCATCCATCCATCCATCCATGCATCCATCCAAAGAAGAATAGACTATGCCAAACTATTTAATAAGATTTTCTTCTCAAGAAAACATTTGACATTTTTAACTTTGTTTGCCAAGAATTCAGAAATAAAATACATGTTTAATATAGATGATACTTGTTTGCATGAATTGCATTTTTCATGTAATCTTCATAAATGAATAGCTTCGAGGGGAAAACGTGAGTCACAGCATTGACCGAAAAACTTTTGGAGGTTCAGCCACAGTCTAACCGGTTTAGGCATTTCCGTAACTCCCAATAGCTGTGAAATCGTCTTTGGAATGTATGGTTCCTGTGTTCAGGAGGTACGTATCATTGGATTTGCATGCCAACTGCTAGAGGACTGTTTTGTTACGCCAGATCTGCCGCTATAATTCCATAGACCTTTTGGAAGGCAAAGGCTCTTTTTTTTTGGTGAGGTTTATACCTGTTGGCTTATGCAGAACATCCTGGTCAATATTTTCCTTATGATAGGTGGAGACCTCAATGCTCGTTTAGGCTTAAGAAGCTGAGAGCACTGTTGAAAACAGAGATTAATTTTAAATATAGGCGAGAATGTTCAATACAGCCAGTGTACTGCATCACCTTCATGCTGAGTATCAGCTCATAGACAGCAGGCACACTGTACCCTCATCACCAGGAAGAATGAAATGTCAAACTCAATATATATCAATGTAAAGCCAAGACCTCAGTGGTAAATGAGAAGCAGTGCTTCAAACATTCATACAAGTACAAACAGTGTCGGAGTCCTTGGAGAAACTTATTTTTAATCTGTTCCCAATGGAGTTGGATAGGCAGATATCTGTTTCTCACTGCGAAACAACTAACAACTCCTGCATTTATTCATTAATCTCAGGTTGGTCAGAGCTGATAATACCTGTGGGAATAAGGAAAGGAAATAAAAAAAAATTTAATATTTTTTTTTTTTTACCTTGTGCCAAATAAGCACATTTTATGAAGCATGTTCCATTATGCAAACTATGTGAGACTTTCACAGGAAATAACTTGTCAGACCTAGAGTAATGATGCTGAAAATTCAGCTTTGCCATCATAAGAATAAATGACATTTTAAAATATATTCAAAAAGAAAACAGTTATTTTAACAATATTACTGTTTTTACTGTATTTTTGATCAAATACATTCAGCCTTGGTGAGCATAAAAAAAACTTTTAAAAATCATACCAACCTGACATGAAATATCTTTAGTACCCCACAAAGAAAAAAAAAAGAGTCAATATCATTTACAAATTCATAAAACTTGTACTCCAAAATTAACCTACATTTTACCAAAGCCTTAAACATATGTAAAGGATCAATTCCTCCATTAAGAAGTGTTTTATTCTTCCTTGTCAGCCAAATTGCCATTTTAGCCTTACCAAACAAGAAATGTATCAAAACTGTTTGTGTCCTGTTTGAGGTACTATATTTTGGTCCAAAAACAAAAAGACCATTTGTAAAGTGAAAACCAAATCTATGACTCAATTCTCCTAATACACCAAACATGTCTTTTAGCCTTGAACAACCAATAAAAATATGAAAAACAGTTTCTGAGATTCCACAAAAACAACACTCTTCCTCCTGCAAAGGATTCAAATGTGCCTTATATCGATTTGTTGCTATTATCCAATGTGAAATTCGCCATTGCAAATCTCCATTCCGTTTTTCAATTGGTTTCTTATATAAGGACCTCCAACTACCTTTTGGGGAAGTACCAGACTCAACAAATAAACAGGAAATAAACACAAAAAGCAAAGAAAACATAAAATACAGTAAGAGTCCAAAAACAGAGCATATTTGTTACAGTGTGAGGCTAAAACACGAAATATGCCCTATAGACATCAACCTGATATTAAAACTTTGGTTTTCAACTGGTGGGTCGCAACCCAAAAATTGTTGCGGACTTCAAGATGTTAATAGGCTTATCAACGTCCCATCAAAAGCTCCCCATAACTTTTGTTTTTGATATCAAATAAATGCCATTGTTGCCGTCCGATCAAACTCTAATGACTAATATAATATTTTGCGAGTGTTTTCTGTCACTGTTTCTGTCCTAACAATCTGTGGCTTGGTTTCTATTTAGCAGCTTTATGACGGGCCGCCCCGTCCACACTGAAATATCACTGGACTGAAAGTGCCTCATGTATATTAAAGTCCCCATGAAATCAAAATCGGCAATTCTTAATTTTGATGGAATATAGCAGTATTTATCATAAATGATTTTTATTCACGTGCCTCATAATCTTTAATCAAAATAACTTCCCCTCCCTTTCTTCTCTTCTCTGTTGATGTGTTTTTTTGGCGTGAGGGCGGGGCAACCTGTCACTCACACGAGATCGACCAATAGCAAACAATCAATTCAATTCTCCACGGACAAAGTAATTGTTTTGTTTTTTGAGAAATAGGGAAGAAAAGACTATTGCAACTTCTGTTTCATGCCAACTTTAAACATCAAACAAAGACACCAGACTAAACATAGACTAGACATCAGAAAACTAAGAATAAACAAACTTGACATCTGGACTAAATACAGACAAAGTTATCATACAATGATATTCTATATATACAATGACCACAACAGTCCCCACCTCTATTTGTCCAAGCACCTGATGGCCACTTCCCAGTTTGCTGGCTGTAATTCCGTCTGTTAATTCTCTCATGAAGGTCTTCAGATTCACAGCATGTTACGGGCTCCAACTTTCCCTGCCAACTCTGCCTTAATCTCCAGTCTGGCCATGGCTCTTGGGGTTTGTCTTTCATGACTTGAATTTATTTTTTTCCCATAAATAATTCAGTGTTTTGCATCGACTAAGTGCCATATGCTTAATACGCAGGACCTTAGACAATGGTGTTTCCTGCATGTTAATACTGGATTGTTAGGGGTCCACTTAAACGGACAGCCCAGGAAATCCAGTTTTTTACAATGCATCTACTATCTTCTCTGTGTTCAGCTCACTGATAAAATGGCCAGAAGTCTGATATCAAACTGTAAAAATAAAATATCTATAATATTGAATTACTGTGTCTTTCACATGCTCAATATTCTGATTTTTTCATGCCAGTGGTCATTTATTGACCAGGAATAAATCAAGGCAGGATTACCAGCACATGCCTGAGGCCCCAGACTTCTACCCAGTGTTAACCTCATCATCAAAATTACTGACGAAAAAGGTCATTAGCATTTTTTTAGCAAGGGTCATTAGCAAAGTTTTTTTTTTTTTTTTTGTCACAGTAACGAAGATTTAAAAAAATGCATATCATGATAATAATTGCACAGTTTCAATTAAAACTATTGTATCATTAACAAAAATTTAACAAGAAAAAAAAACCAATGTATTATCAATGATAATAATAATAAATAATAATAATAATAATCCAATCATATCATTGATTGACCTGTGTGAGCTGAAGCTGAACAGTGAACTGGTAAACTGAAGTGCTTTGCTAGTGAGTTAATATTTTTCATATTACATAAATGCATAATGTGTAATAATATTTACTGATTTATATACAACAAAAATTTTATCTTACCACTTACATATGCACAAGGGAACATGAATAAAGTTACATGCTAGGCAGAAGTAACACATTGTGAATGCGCCTTTTTCAGTGACAAACCAGACAGCAACATAGTTTCTGCCCAGATCCGGGCCACATCTGGTACATGTGGATTCAATGCGTACCAGATGTGGGCCGGATCTGGGCCAACACTATGTTGCTGTCTGGGAATGCATGGGCAATGAATATCCACAACGTAAAGAAAACATAATATTATTTCAGGAGCTCATGGTTTCACAATTAGAGTTTGCACTGGTTGTTTTTGGTGAATGTTAATTTTAAATTAACATGTTTGAATATTTGGTTTAATTTTGCATTTGTTCTTGTGAACTAAAATGCAATCACGTTTTCTAAAAGCTCCCTACTGCAGCTTTAAACTTTACCAATGCTAGCTTGATAGTGCGTACTAAAATACATCTTATTTGTTTATATTCATAATGATAAAGTTAGATTTTTTTATTACATGTGATTCTGACATGATGTCACTGCATGCACTGCGCTCCTCTCCGCTCATCTCAGGTAAATAATGCGTCTTCCAGCTCAGCGGTCGGAGTCGCGCGTTCATGTGTTTTGGGGGCGTGGCTTTGGAAGGAGCCCAGAAGGGTGGAGTGAATGGAAATAATGAGCTGTCTTTAAAACAGTCGTGAAAGGTCTACAGACACTCGATTTTTATACTTTCTTTTTCAGAGTACTTACGTTTTAATTATGTATTGATATATAAATAAAGTTTAAACAAATTTGGAAAATAATTTTTTTTAGACAATTCCTACCTACCCAACCTTTAAGTCAAATTTGACTTTGAACGGTAGTTGTACTTTGTTTCATCCGTCCCGGCCTCCCCTACTAGTCATTTTTCCTGCATTACTCCTGCATGTAGTGTTACCAGTTATTCATTTTAAAGTTTAAGCTTGTGATAAAGGCGAAGTAACAGACTGTTTGAATCTCTGCCCTGAAAACACAAGCTTTCTGTGTTCACACCTGTTTCCTGCTCTTCATCCCTTTTAACATACAACACTGTCCCTCCGGTCCCCGCGGTCTTGGCCGTATGAACACGTTAGCGATGGCAGCTTGTTGGACAGCGCTGGAAAGAGCTTCCAGGCTCCCGGCAGGAGGCTCCTTCACTGTCAGCTTTCTGTGGTGAGCAGCGTTGTGGCTTGTCACGTCTCCTGCGTAGGGCTGATCCTCCAGCCATCTGTCCTCAGTCGTCTCCTGCATGGCCCCGTCCCCTTCCCTCTGTGACACACGCAGTAATTACAAACACCAGGCCGACAGAGGCCAGCGTGGGCCGGGGCATGTAGGCCATCTCGGTTACAGTGTCATTCAGGTTACCCACCAAGATTTAGTTGCATGCATGGAGGCAATTTTGTGATGAATACGACCCCCAAAGCTCGAGAAACCGAGGATGATGGCCTTATGTTGGAAGTTATGTCCTAATAAACAGAGCGTTTGGCCTTGTTCACACCACACACAAATCTGATTTGTTTGTCAAATCCCATCTGTAGAAGTGATAGTTTTTACTGTCAATTTCCTAATCTGCTTGTTTAATGAGTGTGTGTGTGTATATACACACACACACACACACACACACACACACATATATATATGTATGAAATTTACCTATGAAAATGACCTATTAATTGTCATTTAAGTGAAATTACTGAATTTAAATATACGAGCTTGATAAAAATGATCATTCTAGAAGAAAACACACAACCTGTCCATGTTGGCATTTGTCTACTTTGGCAAGCTTTTAGCAGGTGATAGATGAATTTGTGCCAAATTACCACAGAGTTTGATTGGATTGGCAAAGACTTTGCCCCAACAACAGAAGATTTAGGACGCATTTTTTCGTTCTTTTTTTCAAAGTTGATATTTATTACGCTATCCAAAACTATGCATGATTGTGTGATTTGTTTATTATCTTCATTTAACATTGAGGCTGCATTTTATTCTTTGCATTAAGCATTGTTTTTCATTCTGTTGTGGCCTCCAGAACAGTTCTGTGACTCACCAGTTGAGAACTTGATATAGAGAAGGTCTTTGGTGCATTTAAAGTCTGCACACTAGTGAGGGGGCTGGTTACGTGTTTTTCATCTCCTGGAGATCTCAGACACTTGGTTGCAGTCCAGTATTCTTTCTCATGGTCCAGGTGATGTATTGAAAGAGAAGTGAGAAATAAACTAAACTTTCATGGTGTTACAGCATGTTTACTGGTGTAGCAGGATGTCTTAAGAGTTTCACCCACCACTGTGTAGTCTGAATCTCAAGTCTTGCTCTATAACCTGGCATTTTGGCTTAACTCGGGTACATCAAAGATGAACACTTGGCTAGTTCTTTCACTAAGCCTAGGGCGAATTGCTGCAGAAACTGAAAACTTTCTGATAAAATCAGCAGTCAAAGAAGTTAAGGAATAATCACCCACATTATGTTCTATATTTCTATCTGAATACACAATATGCCTAATATGCCCATGGGTGACTTACAGCTACACTGATATATGAATTAGGTATACTTGTTCAGTGAACAAATTGGCTACGTAAATTACTATGAAACACTGAGTGTCAGGTAAAACATGCCCTATACATAATGTTAGAAAATATAATGTTTGACGCAGAAACATAATGTTAGAACTAGCAAAGATTTAGTTTCTTACAAGTGATTTGAGAAACAAGAATGTGGCATGATTGTGAGGAATTGCTTTTAGACAGCATTGAGTAATTTCCGTTTTAAATGCAATACTTCGGGTTATTTTGGTCTGTTTTTTCTCTGGCAGTGATGATAATTCCTAATGAAGAACAGCAGAATCGCAGCACTGAACAACACACAGTAGTTTTGTCACTGTATGAATCTGCATTTTCAGTAAATGATTCAATCATACAATTAGTCGCTTGTTTAATTTCTGACTGAATCAGCATTTTACAATTCGGTTCAGTGAATAATTCAATGACTCACTCATGAAGTCAATGATATGTTTTGTTCTGGAATGAATCAGTTTTTTTAACAAATCGGTTAAATTAATGATTCAATAACTCACTCATAAAGATAATTTCTGTGGTCAAAATTGTGTACTTTCTAAATATGTACTTGATCTAATTGAGTACTTACTACCCAAGCACGTTCAGTATAGTATGAATGTGTGTGTGAATGTAATCCAGACGTTCTACAATCCTCATATTTTCATTGTCATGTGACTTACAGCATCAGTTGCGTTGCTCCACTGTTATTCGCAACTCCTCTCCCATGGCCTCATCAATAACCTTTAGAATGAACACTTAAACAATTATAGAATTTGAATTTACAGAATGCTGTCATTAGGAGATTGTAATTAGATATTCAGTGACTTACAAATATTGATTATTCAATCTGATAGTAGCCATGTAGTTCACAAACATGCTGTCTTTCTCAGGTTCAAATGCTAATTGGGTTACATAGCAGGTTAATTGATTTATCATACAGGGTCATTTCACTGAGAAAATAATACGGGAGCATGGGGTAAGCTGTGCCATTTTTATTACATTTTTTTCATTTAAAGTCCTTTGGCAAGAAGAAATAAGATAAAAGTAAATCTGTTATGCCTTACCATATCACATTGGTTTTAAAGGCCTTCTTTTTATATATTGTCAATAATATATTTTTAGGCCTGAATAAATTTGCTTTGTCAAAAATGTACTTTGACGCAAGCATTTATTTGTACTAAAAACAATTATGATTATCACTTGTCTCATGTGCATCTCAAATCAAATACGACTGTATACGACAGACTCTTTCTAAATATATTAAAAAAGAGTCTTTTTTTCCCAATAACTATGCAGATTTATGGAGTGACACATCTCTTACCCCTCTGGCGCATCTTACCCCACTCTCCCAATACATTTTCATGAGATGGTTTATGTGTACGGACAGGCTCTTTTGGGATGTTTTTACATCATCAGCACTCTTTTGCACGCAGTACAGCATTGCATTGATGAAAATGGAGGGTTTGTGCTGAGTTTTGATTAAACCATCCCTATTTACCCCACTTTCAATTAGGAAGGCAGTCTGTGTTAGACGCTGTGGTTTGAAAGTCAAGAAAATCTAGATTATAATATCTCTCTGCAATCATATTGTCTATTCAACGGCAAGCAGAGCAATACCACATGCGTGTTTGCAATAATGATGCACATTTGCTTTCCAGAGGCTCCCCACCAAACATATTTCACACTTTTTGTGGTTCTAATAAGCACTAGGGATGTAATTCAGCTCTTAGGTGTTTAAATTTTTTCTTGGAGTAGATTTACAGCTCTTAGGTTTTTAAATTTTTTCTTGGAGTAGAATTTCTTTGGAAAAAAAAAAATCAATTTGGTCTTTACAGTAGTTGTGCACATTGGGAATTTATCCCGTGACCTTGCTGCAGGATAGTGATTTACTTGGCATCGATCTGCACTTTTTACCCGGCATGCTTTGTTGAGCTCATCTCATACAGCTAATAGGCTATTCTTAACAATATAATATTCTGCACATGTATATAGACATTACACAGAGTAACTTTACAATACGGAAGGGCGCTTTCATAATTAATGCATCATACACTCCTGCACATAATGGACTCTTAATAGTGGCACTTCACTGAAGCATTTCCTACATGACGTCCCTGTGCTCAGCTGGAAATGAGTTTGCACAGATGTCTGTTTTTATGCCCCGTTTGACCTCAGCAGTCCCATCGGGGTTCATCGCAACCTTGTCAGTTTGACTGTCAAGAGACAAGCGTTCGTAAAAAAATAAGCAGATAAAACTAACAGGAAGGTCAAAAATGCAGTTAAAGCAGGCCAGTCCATCTAACAGGCCCATGTGAGAGCAAGAAAAGTACTAGTGCTTTATATGTTTAATCTAAATGTACAAGCACTAAAAGTCAGCATGAAATGGCTGTAAAAATTGGGTGTTATAATGCAGGCCGTTCTCATCCCAAGGCGTCATATACTGACGCTTTTGACATTTCGTGTACATCCGACGCACATGTCACCCTTTAGCGTCAATATAAGATGCAGATAAATATGGTCCAGAAGGCGCCTCCTAGCGGTCTAACCCTAACCCTAACCCTACCCCAGACCTAAACCTACCCATAATCTGCGTGTCATATTGACGCTAAAGGGTGCCATGTGCGTCGGATGTAGACGAAATGTCAAAAGCGACGACCTAGGATGAGAATGTGTTGTATAATGAGACGTGGTTGGATGGGTTAAAATATGAGGACTTGGTGACATCATCTGGAAAGGAAAAGGCGTTTAGTGGCGAGCAATACATTTTCTTGATTATGAAAACAAATTTTTGTATATGTACACCGATTTCAGTGTATTCACAGACGTATTAAGTTTTAAGGACTTATTAAGTATTTTATTTTATTTTATTTTAGGCTGTGTGATATTTGAGTTTGAAAACTATATTTCTGTTTTAATTTGAGTTACTGCAGATGTAGTTTATTTTATGAAAATGAAATGTAGTCAAATAAAACTCAAACGCAAACATGTTTTCAATCATTCTGACTTCTTTTAAAAAGGCAATTTACAGGCATTTTGTGATATTTGACATTAATTTGAATCCCTTTGTCTTTGGTTTCAGGCCAGTGCATATGATATGTTTTTGTGGAATGAAATCGCCTTATTCTCCCTCATTTGCGAAAAATTAGTCTTATTGTCTCCTGAGAATTTTGTGTCAGTCTGGTTTTCAGGTGAACTCTCTCAGCGTAATTACATGAAAAATGCTTACACCTCAGCCTCGAGATGCAATTAGTTCCCATTTGCATTTTGATTTAATGCATCTAAACGGGGTTATTTACAGGAGTTTCTATGCTATACCGTTTTTAATATATCATGCAAATGAGCAACTCAAAAAGAAAAAGGCAAATTTCTAAATTCTACATGCCCATCTCAGAGATGCATTCATTAGAGTAAAATATGGCTGCATGTTCACATTTTTATTTGTACGGATCCTGAGGCAACTAACTTAAATAAGCATCTCATTAAAAGTGCCCTCGAATGCTGTATCGTTGGTGGCAGGATTCCTAGACAATGATTGTGCCTGTCGGTAAAAGTTTTGATTTAAGAGCTATAATTACCATTCAGTTCAGACAACCACGAGTTTCACTGGAATAAAGTCCCTGCGAGAAATCCAGTGCTTTACAAAGTGATATAATCAATGCATCCGCAAGAGAGGTGGAAATCGTTCAGTGAGAGTCATGTGACATGTTTAAATTGTTTTACATGGCAAAAAATAAAATAAAAAAAAATAAGAGTGAATGAAAAATCCAATGAAAAAAAAAAAGTGTCCAAAAAAAAAGTGTGCACAATAATGTAAAGGAAAAATGTAGTGCATGAGTATGTTCTTAGAATATATTATTCATATTTATGTTGTATCTATATTTTATTTTATATTATTTTATTTCCATGAAAACTTTTAATTTAATGACTCTAAAAACAACAGTGTCTATAAACCCCTCTTTTTTTGCGAAACTACTTTCTTTCACCAGGATTAAAATCTCAAGTTGACAGTTTAAAGGAACACGCCGACATTTTGGGACTTTAGCTTATTCACCGTATCAGTTAGATGAGTCCATACATACCCTTTTCATCTCCGTGCGTGCCATAACTCTGTCTGATGCACCCACCACTAGCCTAGCTTAGCACAAAGACTGGAGGTGAATGGCTCCAGCTAGCATACTGCACCCAATAAGTGACAAAATAACGCCAACATTTTCCTATTTACATGTTGTGATTTGTATAGTCACAGCGAGGACAAATAACAAGGTCACATGAGAGACAGCCATCTTCTAACCGTATACATACTGGGAACTATATATTCTCAGAAGGCGAAGCACTACTACTTCTGCGGAGTGATTTACTCCAACTCTGAGCGAACTCTCTGCTCCTCACCACGGGGCTTCTCAGGTGCTGCGAGCAAATCACTCCGCCCAAGTAGCAGTGCAAACTTCTAACACACCTCTGAATAAACGAATCATCTGAAAATCATATCCAATAAGCATTTAAGTATTTTGTTATATATATATATATAACAAAACGACTTAAATGTAAATTTAATATATATATTAAAATTATGGAGTATAAAACATTATAAAAGCCAAACTACATTATAAGGTTTTCTTTTCAAGAATTTCATTTTGTTTTTCACCACAAAAATATCAAAATAATAAAAAAAAATACATTAAAATACAATAAAAACATACTCATCACAGAATAGGTGTATTCAAATCATTGTACTTTATGTATGAATTACATTTTTTTATGTATTTTTTAACAAATTCATAGATGACCCAAAAACTGGTGATCGGCAGTTACTTAATTAATTGAAATCGGCTTACAACCAGAAAACCACTCCATCGACATCTCCAGAAACACATCACCTCTCCTCTTAACCGTCTCTCATATGTGCAAAAGGAGAGTCAATCCACACGGATGCTGATGCTGACACACATTTCCATATTGTTTGCATTAGCAGGATGATGCAAAATTAAATATCCGGAATCAGCACTTGAAAGCAAACAGTGTGTGGCTATTATGGTCCTTTCATGCAAAGCATAATCTTTGTGAAATTGATTTAATAGTTGTTTAGTGAGACGTCTACAAGTAATGAATGATCCTTCCTGACCGAGAGCTTTATTGAAATTAATTTACTTTGTGCAGAACATGAGGTCCCTGTGCAAATATCACCCTTTTTTATACACTTTCCTGATATTCTCAAAAATCATTAAAGGAAAAATTTTTCCGAAGTGCCACAAGGACAAATGCGGTGCTCAGCCATATGGTTCATATAGAGTGGCAATTTCATCTACGTCTTAATAAAGGGGGAAATTTTCTTTCCGTTCTTTTTTTTTTTTTTTTTTTTTTTATACAGCATTGGTAATTGAAATTAATCGTATAATTTGCATACGGAATCACATTATTAATTGCTTGTTTATTAGCACCCTTGCACACTCTATTTTCTGTTCTTACGCAATGAATGATAAATTGGGCTTATTTTTCTTCCAAATTAGTGTCCAAAACAATTAGATATGAAGCATGGATAGTTTTGATTGTGTATTTCTTTATAATGTTTATACCTTTATACTTCATCTGAAACTTTTCCAGTCTGCACAGAAGAAAAACAAATTATATATATATAAAAAATGTTGCAGCAGATGGTTTCATTTGCATGTGTGTGTGTAATCACAGAGCAATTGCTTATTTATAATAGTATTCAAATGTATCTGACCTTGAGTGTCTGCTCAAACGAACTCCTCTTTGTGGCTTCACACCTTTAATTAGCGAATTATTTCAGACGTACTTCTCTGCCTGCGCTAGACTTCTGTCTGCGTCAGTGTTCTGTTCTCATACCTGTTCGGCCAAAGGTCATTATGCTCTATATTTGTAAAATTCTCATTTTCTCCATTATTGTTCCCTGAGTTGCAACAAAGGCTATGATCACAATAGCATGCTAGCACACTTAGTAGAAATACTGTGCACTTAGTATGCAAATTTTTGGCATGTAATACCTGGATGTTTTTACTGCATTAGCCAAAATGAGTGCAGGGAATATTTTATCCCACAATGCAGTGTTCAACTTATTGTTAATAGGAATATTGCATGGTTTGGTATAAATTAAGTTCAGCGTTTACAGTGATTATCACAAGAAATAGTTTCAGCCCCCTTTTTATTTTTTTATTTTTTCTTACTTAAAATGGAAGTAAGTGGGACCAGTTTTTAGAGGATTTAAAAGCAGAAATGTAAAACATATAACTTTATAAAAGCATGTACATTAATTATACTGTTAAAACTTGAGCTGTAAGTTGTTCATCATTTTTTTCTCCGAAAACGTCTAAACAAACATTCGAATGCATGATGGTTATATATAAATCACATTATTTGAGGTCTAAACATCTATTCTCGCCTAAAAAATACATTCTGTGACACAATAAGAGTAGTATTTGCAAAATGATAATGGTTGACACTTGCAGTATAGATCCGGCAGAAACTAGCGGAGTGATACAAACTAACTGTTGTATATCATAAATTATTAATTAATACATTTCTTAATATTTTTTTGGAGGGTGGACCACATAAAATGTTACAACTGAACTTGACCTGTCATGTCATACATAAAATGTTACAACCTGAACTTGACCTGTCATGTCATAAAAAAAAAAGAAAAGATTTTTTATATATTTTTTCATATTTACCAAGTATACTTTATGTAGTAAGTATACTAAAATTAATGCACCAGTTGTAGTAATCTTGCATACGTCTACTATTTCAATACTTGGGACTACATTGACCCACTTTTAATTTAAAGAAGTATACTTTTAAGTGTGCATTAAGTAGTAAACTTTAAGTACACAACTAGTTTACATCCAAGTTTTTATTCTGTATTACAACTACTGTGAAAGTGAGAATTATACTAAAAATGAACCTACAGGTATATTGATAGCTCTTAGTTAAAGTTTATTAAGTTAATTAAAGTCTATTGAACTTACTGTCATACTTGTACTTTACTTTGCATGTTATTTTTTTACTTGAAGTATAGGTTCCTATTTAAGTATACATTTTATACTTGTGGATTGACCCCATTGAGCTCAACCTGTACTGAACCCTAAATATTCCTTTAACCTTCCATTTCAAATCTATAGAGTGATGTCAAGATTTCAACCTTTTAATTCTGTTTTGTTCTCTCTGTCTCCGTCATTTGCTTTCTCATCGAATAAACTGCATGCCCATCACTTGTTGTTCTGTGAAAATGAGCTCAACTGTTAAAATGTGCTAATTTAGAGAGATATACAAAAATAAATGCTCTTCAAACAATTTTCACACATATTTGCCATGATCTTCTAACAGTCTGTAGTGACAGAAACTCTTGCTTGAACACATTATTTCACATCTGAAACTGTGCCTGTGAGGAAGACCAAGGCTGTTCGCTTCCTCGTCTACATCCTGAGATAGGATGCATCCTCAAATCACCAACCCACATTTTATTTAAGGATGTAATATGATAGAACTTCATAAATGGAGCCTCTAAGGGGTCGAAAGGGAAATGAGCATAAGATGGGTTGGTTTTAAGTCAGAAGAAGAACGCAATGATGAAAGAGGATGAAACTGAGAACTATCTCGGCGTGTAGTTCTGCACTAGTGTTTGTGAAGAAGCTCCACCTGGGAAATGCACTGCAAAATCATTTTCACTATTTTTGTCCTGTTTTTTTTTGTTGTGTTTTTTTGTGTTTTTTTAACAAGCATTCTTGAAACAACTTTGGAGGCTGCAAAAGATATTAAAACTTGTCTTGTTTTAAGCATGAACCTCCCTACATTTTTGTAAGATTTATGTTTAAAACAAGAAAATAAAAAACAGCTAATGGGACTTAATTCAGGGTATAATCTCTGAAACAAGTCTATATATCTTGCAGTTTAGTTTCTCGAGTAAATCACAATGTGCACTCCATATTTTTCCCCCCTAATAATTTTTTTTTTACAGATAAATAAATAGTACTTTCAAAAAAATGTTTTAAATGATGTACAGTCATGTTTAATTTTACATAGAGCGGGTCACCTCATGGAGGCAGCCATGTTGGATCACATGACTAGCTGAATATTACTCACTTTATCTTAGTAACCCCATATTATACAGACACTTTCGCTCATGGAATCAAATTAATGGGTCTAAAATGACAATTTAATTTATTCACAAGTTAAATGTGAATAATATGTTTCAGCAATTGCATACACTGTAAAAAAAATTATATATATATATATTGGTTTTTCGACTTCAAAAATGTCATGTTTCATTCAGTTGCTGTTTCTTTGTAATTGTTTTTGACAATTTCGGAGTGAAAATTGTTTCTACAATAAATTTTGTTCAGTGTAGGTCATTGAAAGCTTTTAAATGTTCCTGCATTGAAACTAGGTGTAAGAATAAGTCTAGGTTGACAATAGTCGATTCCAACTGATCACGACTTTAACTAAGCTTGACAAATGAAATAATGATTTTCAGTTTCTTATGGAAGCTTGTTTCCGCCACATAATAAAACATGTAAAAAGATAATTCAGACTCAGCAATGCTGAGAAAAAAGTCAGAATTGAAAATCGAAAAAAAAAAAAATCTGTATTGTGAGACAAGAGGTAGCAATTACCTTTTTTTTTTCTTTTTTATATCAGTGGCGAAAACAAGTTTCATAGTTTCTTAAATGTTTAGACCAAAACAGTTTATTCAGACTCAGCAATGCTGAGAAAAAAGTCAGAATTGAAAATCGAAAAAAAAAAAAATCTGTATTGTGAGACAAGAGGTAGCAATTACCTTTTTTTTTTCTTTTTTATTCAGTGGCGAAAACAAGTTTTCATAGTTTCTTAAATGTTTAGACCAAAACAGTTTGCATGTGTGTTTTTTGTTGAGTATCAATTTTGATAAATCAGGCTGTTATGACAGGCTGTTAAAACATCAGGTTTTCTGACCCAAACTGAGCAATTTAGTTGTTGCTGATAGTTATATGGCCAGAAAGTAAGATGAAATTCTGATAGCATGAAATGTAAATCAATGAGATCTTTATAACAGTTTATTTCCGCAATACATTTTTATCATCTTTCCACCTTATTTTTAATGTACGATCAGGGGCGGCCATTTTAAATTTGAAATAACCATTACTCAAAAGCCTAAGTAAGTATGTAATTCTTAAGTTTACTTTATAAAAATCAGTACAGATTTCGCACCAAAAAGACACGTGAACCACGGCCTGAAGGGGGACGTTCTTACAATTATACTGAAAGGCCTTTTACTTGCTAAAAACTATAAACTATCAATCAGACGACAGAAGGCATAGTAGATTATCATGTCGATAATTTAGAGGACTTAGAAATGTGCGTATCAAATATGATACAGTGTAGGCCTTATTGTAAGATGCAGTTTAGTGCCACAATAATTATAAATATATTAAATGAGATTTAAATCTTTAGTTTTGCATACTTGACTTTGTCTCTTAAATTGAAGTGTTTTAGAGGCTGTAAATGCCTGTACTGTTGTTTCAAAAGTAGACCAGTGGCAAGTCTGACAAGTGGCATCCATCACTGCAGTGACTTGTGATACTGTGTGTTCGGATACAGCAGTGGGATCATAATTTCACTCTGTGGGAAGTGAAATGACGTTTGAAGTTAGTCACAGCTGAACGCCTCTCTTTGGCCTGCGCTAATATTAATAATTCTTCCACACTTCTATGTCCTAAGGATATCGCTTTTCATTACATCACTGATAGTATGCTGCCAAAAATGTGCTTAACCGCCAGTTCCAAACAGAAGCCGTCTATTGACTGAGATAATGGGGACATTTTCTCAATAGACTGAGCAAGAAAGCTGTGTATGATCCGAAAGTCCATCTCCCTCATGTTATCAGTTGCATGCGTAGGCTGCCTACTATCCTATTACTTTTAAGGTGCAGTCGCACTGAAAAAGCTTTTAGAACCACGAATGGCTTTTTGGTGTCTGACTAGGTAATAGGTTTATGCAGAATGACAAGGATATTATAGCTAATGCTTGTAAGCCAAGCGAGAAATTACCCCACACTGAAGGTAATGTAACATACGGGAAGCAAAGCTGCACCGTGACTATTAGCAAGTCCGTCGCTATTTAGGTAGGTTTGTCGTGGCGCTGTGAGACTCACCCCTGTTAAAATGCACCGTTTGTGCTGGTGAAGGGTTTAGCTGCCTTCAGGTCAATTGCAGGCACAGTGAATAGCGCTAATGGAGGGGTAATTCACCTGCTGGAAAAGTATAGCGGTAAAGAAAAGCTCAACGTAGAAATGATGTTATTGTTAACTTAAACTAAAACTACTAACAAAAAAAAAAAAAAAAAAAAATTGATAGGGGCTCTGTATTGAATTCAGAAAAACTTGTTATTACTGACACCGGTGGCCATTAAGTGAACTGCAGCCAGCAACTTATTACTCATGCACACGTACAGTAATGTACAAGAGACTGAACGTGATTCAAGGCCACAATATACTCACGGCAAAGTTATTTTTCATTCTTCGCTTAGGGGTAAAAAGAAGCTGGAAATAACTTTACGGTAATATACCGTTAACGAAGATCCAGACTGCGTTCACGCTGCTGAGAGCGACGTTTAGATGAATATTTAAATATGTGCTGCACACTTTTCTCTCAATAACAAAATAAACACACAACAAAAATGACATCGGCAACAGAAGAGAGGCCTCTTATATAACATTTTAATAAGGAGTGGAAATTGCAGAATATATTTAAGCAATTGTACAGTAAAATTGTGGTGGCCACCTTTGATCTCCTGCATGCCGTCCAGCGCTCCACACCCCAGTCCAGTAGATGGTGGAAATAAAGAAGAAGAGCTGTGTCTGAAATCACCCTCTTTAAAAAGGCAACAATTTGAGGGGACATCCATTTGTAGTGGTGTCCGAAACCATAGTGGACATTATCGAGCGCACTCATTTAATCCCACAATGCACCGTAATAATGAGTGTACAACCGATGTACACTCAACGGCTAGAGAACACCCATAATGCACTGTGAGAGTCGTGCTGCGAATGAATTCCCCCGTCTCGCCAGAAGATGGCGCCGCAGCTAAATCCCCCATCCATCCATCCATCCATCCATCCGTTTTCCAAAGCGCTGGTCCAATGTGGCTACAGTGTAAAATCATACAGGTGTAAATTCCTTTTCAATTGATTATTAAACTGTTTAATACGTGCTAGTTCTTCCATGGCAGAGTGCAACTGCAAGATAAATCTTTTCATTACTACTGGAGCTGCCAGTTTCAGTTTCAGTTGAATTCACTCACTCATTTTCATTCACACCTTCAAGTGGACTTTATTAGTGGAGTAATGTAGGGAATAGTGAATGAGGGTATAGGAGGTGATTTCGAACACAGCCAAGAAATGTGCATTTTCGGCACCTACTGCTTTCACCATTTTTTGGTTCATTTTACTGTATTTTATTGTTAGAAAATCCTAGCAATATGCAGAGGAAAAAGTGGCAGAACTGTTTTTTATTGCTATTTTGGCACGTCAACAAAACAAAAGATTCACATCATGGTAAGCCCATGCTCATCCCTCAGGGGAATTCAGTCTGGAGGTCAGAATCTTCTGCCAGAGGGCCAACACTTCACATTCATGGACGGTTGTCTCACCACAGGGCAAAAACCTTCTTCTTCAATTTTATTTTGCCAGCTCAAGGCCTAACACAGATTCAAAACAGCAGCGCTGGCTTGACCTGTCACACAGGTAATACTTTATTTCTAAATGGTCGGAGAATTGAGGAGGCAGTCGGGGCTACACTACTAGTAATTACAAAGATTCAAAGATGGGAAAGAGGTAGGGAACTGAACAGTTTGGCTTTTCAATGGACCTCTTAAGTCAAATTAAACTTCTCCATTCAGCAGCATCAGTTTGGGATGGTGCACTCCACATGGCTCAAATACGTGCCGACACATTAGAAGTTCGCCTTTGTCCCCCTCGCCTTGTTCTGGAGCCTGCCGATGTGAAAAGGTAGAGTACGGGGGGAGGACAGTGGAGTGTGGCTGCCCTGAACCCTGTCACTTTGATAGAGTGAATACATTGTGAGAGATAATGGAAACTTTCTATTCAGTGAGGAGCAGAATAAAGAAAGCCTTCCCTCTCATTCATCACCATTGATTACCGTAGGCACCATGTCCCGCAATTGGAGAGGGAGAGATGGGCGGCACAATGCACAGAGCTTCAGATGAACCCTGAAACGAACCATCAGCCCGAGACCAATGCTGTCCCATCACAACCCACACAGCAGATCCCTGACTATATGCATTACGTATGCATATGTAGCCAGATAGATGGATAGATGGATAGATGGATGGATGGATGGATGGATGGATGGATGGATGGATGGATGGATGGATGGATGGATAGATGCGTTAACTGCATATTTTATCATCAGTACTGGCAAAGAGAAAAGAGGGGAAATGAGGTTTGGCTGCACTAACTAGTTGAGTAATATTTTCAAATTTTTTATTTTGACAGCCAGTTCACAATTCCGAGTTATCCACTGGAAAAGTGCTCCCTATGGTCAGTCTAGATTGAATTAGGGAGACACAGGTGCAAAAGACTCAGGCATAACACACCAACCCAAGAGGCACTTCAGACCCTGCTCTTCATGGGCCTTTGTCAGCGGGGAACTGGTGTCTTTATGGGTTGTTTTTATGGAGGATGTGAATATGATGTGAAGGTCACAGGGTTTTAATAAAGCACTCGGGCTCTGTAACACGTCTGTCTCTTCGAGGGGACGTAATGAAATCCAGCGTGTGGCTGTGGTCTCTGGACTATTAATGATGTCACTCAGGGACACTCAGACTGTTATGAATCTTGTGAAGGTGGTGCTGGTTTCAATGCAGATCGGAAGAGCGTCGTGTAGGGAAAGAGTGTAGATCTCGGTGGTCGCCGTATCATTAAAAAAAATGTCTGTCTGTCTGTCTGTCTGTCTGTCTGTCTGTCTGTCTGTCTGTCTGTCTGTCTGTCTGTCTGTCTGTCTGTCTGTCTAGTTTTCACACACAGCATGAAGTGTTTATTTGTATATTTTTATAGAATTAGTATATCTATTTTAAAACATTAAGTATTAAAATATATATTTTGTAGACGTTTTTTAGAATTATAAATATAATTTTGTCAGCATGCGGTTCGTTTTTGTCCCCACAATGGTTTCTCCACAGACCCACCATGAGACCATGAGAGGCTATACATTCCTTGCTCCTTAATAATGCAGAAGAAATATGTTTAATTATTACATTGTGTGTATAATTGAGCCCTTTTTGAGTCTTTTTCGTGAAGCCAGCAGGGAATATAATGAGTTCTTGCCCCTTATGCCATTTATTGCAACAAATGATTCAATATTCATAGAACTGCATTATATTCTAAAGGCCAAGAAGACCATGAAAAGTGTCTAATATGGCCTGACCAGTTAGTGAATAAGTTTTCCTTCATTTCTTCATCTCTTCTTCATACTTTGAAACACTCTGACAAATTATTGAATAGTTTCTGGGGTGAAGCCACAGTTCACAGTATATTTCAATGAAGGTCGCTGCTGAGAAAAGGAACAAATTGCTCTCCATGGAAACCTGTGGTCCAATTAGATCCGCTCTCTGCTAGCGCAGCTTACAACTCTAGATAATTGTAGGCTATATCCTTTCAGCTCCCCACATTAGCTCCAGCAGTCATCTTGGGGTTAGTGGGCACAAGCCGTGGCCTAATGTCAGCACAGTGTTGGCTCGCTATTACTCGCTATATGTGTGTGTGTACCTGGTATTCATTAGTATAGGATAGTTTTAAAAAATAGTCTTATTGCTTTGGTCCCCATGAGGAAAACAGCCGGAAAATCATACAAAATGAATTATTTTGAAAATGTAAAAATGCAGAACGTTTTCTGTGATGGGTAGGTTTAGGGGTAGGGTTAGTGTAAGGGGACATGAAAACCCAAAGTGTGTGTGTGTGTGTTGAACTTTTAGTCTCAAGCATAGTCTGCATTAATTGAATTGAAAATTCACCTTATCTGTTTTCCAAATGCATGTTATACATCACACTATTAATGTTTAATTGTTTTTGACCTCATAATAAAAAATAAAAAAGGATCTTCCAGTGAAAATGAGAGACTTCTCTCTGGTGATGAATGCAGGATTTCTCCAATCATTTAGTCCACTTAAATCCCACCAGTGAAAGTTGTGGAGAATTATGCTGATTTTCAAGGTTTTGCCAATACCTGAAGCAGAATCGCATAAGTACCATTCATAGATACAGAAATCCCAGAATGCATTGTGACACACTTATCGCTGGAGTCGAGGGAAATGTTAATTATAAGATCGTTAAAATAGTTCAATCTAATTAAATATTGCCTATTTTATGGTATAGATTATTTTTGTACTTAAAGGGTTAGTTCACCCAAAAATGAAAATTCTGTCATTAATTACTCACCCTCGTGTCAAACCAAACCCGTAAGACTTTCATTTGCATATTTTTGATGAAATCTGAAAGATTTCTGTCCCTCCATTGACATAGGTAGATCCAATATTACAAAAAGGTAAGCAGTATTGTATTGGTGAAAAAGTTTGTCAATAAAACACAATGTTTGTCTATGTTTTGTAGTTTTGTGGTTGAAAGTGGACAAAAAAGACAGATTAAAACAGTAACGTCTACTTGGATCCAATCAACCAAAACGCATCTTAATACCAGGTGTAAACAGGGCCTTTAGAGTCTTGCATTATTAGCTTAGCAACAAGTGCTAACGGCAAACCAAAATCAAATTGTGAAGGGTCTCTTGTGGCTGCCTTAAAAGGTAGCTGCCTATTGAAGAACTGCACCTCAAGACAGCTCACTTGGATTGAGAAGAGAGCTAATGACACAGTTAGACAGTCTCACGTTTGCTCTCCGCCTGCCTTTGATCGCACAAATAAACAGGTGTCAGGCGCAAATTGCTGCGTATTTGTTTACTGCTGACTTTCTGTTTTCTCTCTTTTGTATTTTCGTTTAGCAAATTATAGCAAATTGCACGCTCAATTTAGGTAGGTCTTGTCAAGCCTGCAGTTTCTAACAAGGCCTACTTTGAGAAATAGTCTCGCTAACGTGCCATGAGAGTCGTTGGCTGGCTTGTGCTGCCACTAGGGGACTTCGCCAGCTAAAATCACTGCTGAAACGTTATAGATTCTGCCAGATGTTGTCATGATATGAATTGACAGCTGTCAACCTGACATTATGAATTGCTTTCTAAGGGATTTTCGATACTGGTCCAGTAAATACAACCTGTCATGTGTACAGCCACTCACTTCTTGATATCTGTTGTTACTTAGCGGTTGTTAGCTTTCAAAGCATCGTCTCATGCTGTCATCACAGGTTAGTAAAAATCAATATGTGCATTAAATAAAGAGGTGATGCTTGATTTAAATCAATAATAGCCTACATATATATATATATATTGTGAAGAAAAAGAAGAAGAAGAAGAAATGATTTCAGGAGTGCTGGAATATACAAACAAACAAACAAATTAATTAATTCAGGAGTACTGGAATAATAATAATAATAATAATACAGGAGTGCAGGAATAATAATATACTTTGCTGATAATATAATATATAGAAGAAAAATTTATTATTTCAAGAGTGCTGGATTAACAATTCATTCATTCATTCATTCATTCATAAATAATAATAATATAAATAAATAATCCAGATAGCCAGGAGTACTGGAATAATAATATATTTAATAATAAGTAGAAGAAGAAGCAGAAGCAGAAGAAGAAGAGATAATCATTTTAGGAGTGCTGGAAAAACAATGTATTTGAATGAATTAATGAATGAATTAATGAATGAGAAAATAGCAATCAAAACCAAACACAACACAAACAATTAATATACAATTCAATACAATACAATTCAATACAATACAATATACACTGTGAATCTGAGCTGTCATCACATGTTAGTATGCATCTGTATGTTCATGAATAAAGAGGCGATGCTTGATTTAGATCAACAAAAAGCTGCGTTTTGTGAAAAATAATTTTAGGAGTGCTGGAATAATCGTTTTCCATGCTTATCGGCGTCTCCTCTCTACGCCTTCTCTGTAATCTGTTAACATGTGCCAAAACAAGATACAGTGTATGTAGGTTAAATCACAGCAAGATACTCAAGATATTCAACAGGAAAAATGTTAAAAGATTTTATACACCAGGAATAGATCAGATCATGAAAAGTGTGTGTTTTACCAGAAGCCATGTGATTGGAGGGGACTGGTTTATAATGTAAGAGTAATTCGTTATGTCAAAGATTATCTGCTCAAATTTAAGTAGGGGTACGTACGTAATAATAAAACCTCCCTTGACATGCACTGATGAGTTGTGCAAAACACCAGGAACATGTATTAAAATAGTTTGATTTCATGCTGACTGTCGCTTTTATTAATTCGTATTAGAGATGGAATTTTGATCTGGAGACATGCCCATGATTTTACAGCAACTGTTTATCCACTTTGGCTTGCCAATGGATGTGCTAAAAGTCTCTGTCGGTGATGTTTTCAGATCGAAGCTCTATTAGCAATGTGTTCAATTCTTGCACGGGCCGACTTCAAACGCGCCGGGAAGTTGGCTGGGTTTTTTTTTTTTCAAGCAGAAGACGGCATACGAGATACTAGAGTGACTGGAGTTCAGACGTGTGCTCTTCCGATCTATACATTTATGTACTTCTTTAGAAATAAATAA